>VDFB02233567.1:0-206815 GCA_007258455.2 Sequoia sempervirens | reverse complement strand
CTAAACAAGATTCGCCCTAAAAATCGCCACCAAGAGGGGTGGGGTAATAAATGAGCCATTAATATCCATCATCCTTCTAGAAGATTCCAGCTTTGAAACGCGTTCACACTGCTCTTGATCTTCTTCTTGACGTTGTTCTTCAACTTTGATCGAGCTTCCATTCTTTTCTCCATCTTGAGTTTTGAAAACATTTCTTCTTTGTCACTAAGTCTCAACACTTAGCCATTTTCTTGCAACTTTTTCTCCCTTCGAGGTTGAAATGTCATCTTGGATTATTTTCTTCATCACTTAAGTCATCACCGCTTGGTCTCGACGTTTCTCCTACAAAACAAGCAAGGAGAGGAGCATTAGAACACTTCATAATATAATCTTAACTTACTTACCTGGTTTTCACGCTCTAACTTCCAAGCGTTCATCGTCTTCTCTAGCCAACTTCGCGTTCAAATTCTTCACGATTCTTCATGCCTTAGCCAAATTTCCAACCCATCTCGCATTTCGTTGGGCGCACTTCACTCTGATTTTTCATTTAACTCTGGCTCAAGAAAAATGCTTTCATCAGGAACTTGATCAAAAATTATCTAGGTGCCCAACTTCAAATTCACCCGCCAAGGCGACATACTTCAACATCCTTTTCCTTGCCTTAGAAAATTTTTCAAACTTTTACTTAGGAAATTCATTATTTGAGTGCCCATCGAAAATCTCCATCCTGAAGGCCTTGGCAAAGTGTAGAAGACATGGAAATCAACTTCTCACCGGAGATCTTCAATACCCAGAAGAAATTTTTCTTCAGAGCGTGTAGAATTCATGGGTATACGACGAACGGGTTCATTTAATTTTCTAAAATTTTGAACCTTAGAAAATTATTTCCTTAGGAATTTTAAATCCGTTCTTTACATCTCTGAGTGCCCCGTTGTTCAAACTTGAGAAATTTTAATTCATCTTGCAATGCCAACATCTTTTGACTCCGTCATCGGCAAACTCATTCGTGTCCAGGAAATTTCATCACCTTCAAGGTCTAGGCGTATTTTCTTAAGGAAGAAAATACTTTGCCTTAAAGAAATTTTGAATCACTTAGCATTTTGAAAATTTTGCCTTGGGAAATTTTTATTCAATTTTACCCGTTTTGCCTTGGTGAGAAAAATCATCAACTTCACTTAGAGGATTTTTTTCTATCAAACGCCCCGAGCACACTTGTATGTCATGAAGAAAATATTTTTCAACTTCAACGCCTGGCATATTATCCATCTCATGGCAATATTCTCCATTTAAATTTCCATCACCTTGCTTCCCCTTTACATCTTAGGCGCACTTCATGTACCATGGAGAACATTCTCAACGCCCAGCATCATTGTTCACCACTTCCAACGCCTTAGTAATTTCATTTCACACTTCATGCACTTGGGCGCATTTTTGATGTCATGAGGGACATTTTAATTCCAACGCCACCCATATTTTATCATTGCCACCTTTCACCTTACTTTGGCGCATTTCACACATGGTGAAGGATTAACTTCAATGCTTGCCTTAAAATATTCTCTCATGCACCAACCTTGCATGGGCGCATTCAAAGGGTAGAGGAGGGAGGAATCTTTTTCAACGCCTTAGCTTTTTCTCCTCACATGCCATGATTTGGGTGCATTTTGCACCTCATGAAGGATGAAAATTGTTGACTTCTTTGACCTTCTTGAGAGGTGGGCGCATTTTAGCATGTGAGGTGGACGAAGCTCATACTTAGAAATTTTTTCAAATATCTTTCACCAACTTTCCCTTGGGCGCATTTTGGCATGAGGGGAGGATGAGTTTCTTTGACTTCCTTGACCTTCTTGGGAAGTGGGTGCATCTTGGCATGGGAGGAGGATGAAAACTCATGCCTTAGAATTTTTTTGCTAACATCTTGCTTGCATGAGGGCGCATTTTGGCTAGGTAGGAGGACGAGTTTGAACACTTAGAAAAATTTTCATGCTTCTTCATCAACTTGGGCGCATTTGGAGGTGGCAAGAGGATGAACTCATACTTAGAATTTTTTTTTCAAACACCTTGAAGGCAAGCTGGGCGCATTTCACATGTGATGGAGGATAAGACTCTTAGAATTTTTTTTATGCCTGGCTAGTTCTCCAGCTGAAGTGGGCGCATTTTCAAGGTGGTGAAGGATGAATTCAACACTTAGTCACTTTTTCTTGACTTCTGCCAGGTTCACAACGTCCTGCTATTTATAGTAAGTCTCTTGATTTTCATATATCGGAAGTTCGGAATGATTTGAAATTTTGAACATTGGTCCTTCATGACTCCATCAGCCCGTTCACACTGCTATTCCAAGTTAACTTGCTAAAAATAGCGTATTTCTGAAGGTAGTTGGCTATTTATAGTAACAGCCTACTTCTGATACCTCCACAACTCCGTTTGACTTGAAATTCGAATGATGCGCTCCTCACCACGTGACCTGCCTGTCGACATCGGCGCATGTTGCCGATTTGCTATTTTTAGCCTTTTTCCAAAATGACTTACTATATATAGTAAGTGCTCCGTTTACCTTCAAATTTTATCAGCAGATAGCTTGAGAGATGCTGATCGCGGTGGTATACACCGGTTTTCGAAAATTCTGACTTTTTACCCCTCTTTTCAGGCCCCGAAGCTGGAAACCCTAATTTGTTCTGTATGCATATCAAATGACCTCTGTTTGTCCTCGTTTCTGCTGCATTGCGATCAGCTCTTGATTCTGAAGTGCTGGGAGGCAGCTGCCAGAATGCATTTGCTAAAAATAGTAAGTTCCTAAATGAGTGACCATCTCCATTTGCATGTCACATCACTGCGAAGCTCTCGAAAAACCCATAAGGAATATGCCGACATGCAAAGAAAACCCTGACATGCAAACCCTAAAATAAGCCTCAGAAGGATGGATTCTGAAAGTTGTCGCCTCATTTTGCATGTTATACTGTTGCGAAGGTCTATGAAAACCCAGAAGGAATATCTAGACATGCAAAGAAAAACTCTGCATGTAGGCCCTGAAATTTGCTTTGGAAGCTGGACTGCTAAAAATAGAAAGTTGTCGGTTTCAGCTCAAATTTTGCACGCGAGTAACTTGACATGCTTTGAATGTGGTGTGACTGTCGGATTCTCAAAAATGCTGACAGATTGCCCGTAATTGCACACTTACTAAAAATAGTAAGTACTTCAGAATCTGATGAAAATTTGCTGAGAGCCTGCTGGAAGCACACTGACAACAATGTTAAGCTCCGTTTTCAATTTATTTACTTCATTCGACCTCGGACTGACGAGGAAAGATGAAACCCTAATTTTCAGACTTGGCCAAAATTTCACGTTTTAAGCTCACAGACGGGCACCTCCCCGAAAAGCGGATAGAAAAGAGATGGAGAGAGAGAGAGAGAGACAAAAACCCAAGCCAAAAGACCAGAATGGAACAAAAATTAGGGGTCCCCATCTTGAATGGGGCGATGTGTGAAAAGGTCACAACAGGTACCACGGGGACGGTGGGGAGACTAGGCCTTGTGACCTCTTGCCTTCAACAGGATGCTTTTAGCCAATCGAGCTAGACCCACCGCCCCCCCTCTTCATTAAATATTAATAAAGTGACTTAACATGCATTCTTTTAATAAGGCCACTTTATTACTTTATTAATGACCAAGTTATAAAGTACTTTATCAAACTAACTTTATAATATTAAATTAATAAGTCACTTTAATAATAGAATATCATTAAAGTAACGTGACTTAATAACTCAATAACTCCTAGCAAAAGTCTAGCAATAAACTCCTAAGAGTGTCCTGTCACCATTACCAATTGCTAATGTGCCATCACTGAGTCTGATAATACTTACTATAAATAGTGAGTATGTCGGAATGAAACAACAAGCCTGCTAAGGAGCCCAAAATTCCCCCAACAGGGTCCCCTACACATCTCGCTAGCCTAGGGGAACTGCAGTGGTAGGCTAACCTGATTCCCAAACCACTGGCTAAAAGGGGACATTACAGTCCGCCCTCCCTGAAATTTCTTGTCCTCAAGCAATCTCAACTCTGGATGCTGCAAAATGTCCTCAAGACAGCCTTCCTATATCACACCCTTCCATGGGTGTACACCACTTGGATCCCAGGGATACCACTTGCCCCTAGATGACTCTTGTTGCACCAATCTAACCACATTAGGTACGCCAAATCGTCCAAGATCAGCCCCTATATCGTGTGTTCTGTAAACATGATCATCATGTAGAAGCAGCTTTGAAAACCTTCAAGGTTTGTCCTCTTTATCTGTAGAAAGAGATACCTCATACCAATTGTCCATCTCACGTGTGCGTGCCTTATGCATCGTAGTCAAATCAGATGTGAGTGGGCTGAAAGTAAAGTCATATGCACATCGCACAATACACACACTGTGGAATGTTTCCGTAAGTCCTGAATGTAGTCCCGATCCACAACTAGGATCCCAAGTCCTATGATTGTCGTCCAATTCCCCATAGGGAACAAAAGGAGCACCATCATCCAACTCAAAGAGTGGATTATTATAAGTCAAATCAGCGTTATCCTCAAACAATGGATTAACAATAAATGGTACACCGTCTTCTTGCTGATCTGAATTACCTCTCACTGGATTTCTGAGGCAATGAACAAAATCATACTCTTCCTGAAAGTGGTCTCGCTCCTCCATCACCTGTTCAATCTCTTTTCCTTTCCCTCTACTCTTCTTCTCATTGAAGGAGATGATACGTAGACTACCTTCAGACAACCCCTCAACACATATTTCCTACCATCAACTGCAAATTTCATTTCCATTGTGTGCAAGTTGAGGGAAAACTCACCAATTGCATGAAGCCACTTCATGCCTAAGACCACATCCATCTCACCCATGCTGACAACATAATAATCAGCTTAGAATTTGTAATCATTTAGCTGCAAGATGAGATTAAGAATCCTCCTCGTACAAGTGAGAGTGAAACCATTTGCTATTCTCACCTTGAACCCCTCAAAATCTTCTGCCTGAAGTCCACGCCTGGCAACCAATCCCTCATTAATGAAGTTATGAGTGGCTCCTGTATCAAGCAAAGTGATTACACACTGCCCGCTCAAGACTTCTCTGATTCTAAATGATCCCTCTCTTTGGATGCTAGAGAGTTGTGCCATAGGGGATAACTTTGCTAAGTCTTTTCCTGACTCTTCTGATGCTCTTCCTATCTTATTGTCCTCCAAATCAGATTGCTGTTCAAAATTTTAAAAGAATCTGATTCGTTTGCATAAAAGTACTCTATCTGATTTACTTTACCTTTGAGAGGACATACATGACCCTTTTCATATGGCCCTTTGCAGGTGAAGCATAACATTTTCCTTCTCAAGTCTTGGAGGGTCTCATCACCGAGTTTTTGAAAAGGTCTTCTTTGCTGGCTTGTAACTTGATGTTGACTCTCATCCTTTCGAGGAGTCATTGTTTTAGGCGTCAACTGCTTTTTTGGGGCAGAAAGCTCCATGTCTCGTGCCTTCTTCATCGCGTTCTGCAATGAAGGTGGATTAAAGGCTTTGATCCATCCACGTAAGGGTTCTAAAAGACCCTCACTGAAAAGCATTACCAACCTTCTCTTTAATATTCCAGTGACCATCACTGATATACGTTGAAACTCTGAAATATAAGCCTCTAATGTCCCAACTTGCTTAAGTTCTGCAAGTTCTCGGAAGGAAACCTCTGGATCTCTCCTGTCAAATCGTTCGATGAGTTTGTTAGTGAACTCATCATAAGATATGATTAACCTATGACCCAAAACCAAACCACCACTCATGAGCTATGCCATCTAGATGTAGTGTGGCGAACCTGATTGCCTCTTCCTCAAGCATGGGCCTCAAGGAGAGGAAGCTATCTAACTTCTGAACCCAACCATGTGTGGTACAACAATACCCTCCATCAAAATGCTCCAATGTAATTTTACTCACCGCCTGTTGGAGATCTCTGGTGCCCTGTGATGCTCTAGTCTCAAGTTTTCCAACAATCACTGTCCTCTATCTCCTCTGGATCAGGAATTGGTCAAATGTCAACATGTTCCTGATGTCGGGAGGAAGTGAAGTGTATTCTGCATGGTTGGTCCTAACCTCATCGACCATGTTTGTTGGCTGCTCTGGAGGTCATTCCTGATGAACAAGGGTTTAAACCCTCCGTGTAAAAGTAGGTTGCAAGGGCCTAGATGTGGTATTGATTGAAATCCTTGGCCTCACTTCAGGCTGTGCATTAGAACTGCTAGAGTTATCATGTTGTCTTGTATGTCCAACATTAGGAACCTGGTTCATCTTGTGCAAGAAATCGGCCAACATATCCATCATAGTATCAAACTAACGCTCTCTCTTGGCATCTGGGCTAATGGAACCCGCATGTGCTTTGTCTCTATCTCCCATGGTACCTACAATACTTTCACTGTCACTGGATAGGGTCCTTGGTATCTCTCGAGAATTATGGACACCTAAACCCTTTGAAATGGTTTCTCCCTCTAGCGCCTACGGAGGCTGCCACGGCCATGAACCCCTGTGATAAGTCTTTTCTTTCTCACTCATGAATTAACTGCACAGGATGGCAGGATATTTTGGGCTTTGTTAAAATCTGAATTTTTTGTTTTCTTACTACTGACGGCAGTGCCAAAATTTTCAAGAAATTGAATTAAACAATAATAGAAGGGAAATTGCATAAATAAATTACAACCTAGTAATCTTTATTTATTTAGAACATAATAAGCCAATACCCATAAGCCAAAAAGCAATAGTTTGGAACTTGGGTTTTTACACGACAGTCACAACAATCGAATGCAAGGACGCCATGCTTCTTTTTGCACATATTTCAACGTGAATCTTGATGCTGGATGCTAAATGATGTAGGACACCTCCACACAAGGAATCTGCAACTCCAAAGACTAGGCATTTGGCACACAAACTCACACGTGTTTATTTCCCTTTGCCTGGTACGGCTCTAGCTCCCACGTGCAAATAAAATGATTGTTTTTGTTGCTTGAAAACCACGTTTTCCTTTGCATATAGGGATGCCTTGGCTGAGAGAACAATCTCTATCAAATACAAGCTCAAACCCTCTTGTTGTGTTTCCTGAATTGTACGGCCTCTGATGTGTATTGAGAGTGACTTATGTATTATTCAAATCTGTTGTTGTAAATTGAAAATGTTGAAAGAAAATGCTAAATAAGTTGGTGAATGCTTAGATTGATGGTCTTTGTGTGAAGCCATCCATACTAGAACCCTTAGATGGTCTCTAACGCCTATAGATCTTGTCCTAATCGAGGTTTTTTGTCCTCAGATCAGCTTAAAACTCCATACCTGCAACCTTGTGCTCAGTTTTTGTGTTTGAATGATAAACTTGGATAATAGCAATGATGCCCTCTTTTCTCTTTTAACTTCTCCAAAACTCCACGCCCAAGTTAGGGTTTTGATCTTTTAATAATAAAATATCAATTATTGCTCTCTAAAACCCACGCTAACTTTAGCTTGTGCAATAAGTTAATAAATTAACTTTGTCTTAGAAAGCACCCTCTTCATTAAATATTAATAAAGTGACTTAACATGCATTCTTTTAATAAAGTCACTTTATTACTTTATTAATGACCAAGTTATAAAGTACTTTATCAAAGTAACTTTATAATATTAAATTAATAAGTCGCTTTACTAATAGAATATCATTAAAGTAATGTGACTTAATAACTCAATAACTCCTAGCAAAAGTCTAGCAATAAACTCCCGAGAGTGTCCTGTCACCATTATCAACTGCCAATGTGCAGTTACTGAGCCTGATAATACTTACAATAAATAGCAAGTATGCTAGAATGAAACAACAAGCCTGCTAAGGAGCCTGAAACTCCCCCAACAGGGTCCCCTACACATCTCGCTAGCCTACAGGGACCGCAATGGTAGGCTAACCCTGATTCCCAAACCAGTGGCTAAAAAGGGGAAATTACAAGTTCCAAAAGATTAATTGTGGGATCCAATTGAGATTAATCATCTCCTTGATGGATGATGGCTAATTGAGGTTGGTCATTTCCCCAGACATTGATTGTAGGGTTCAATTAAGGTTATTCACGAGGTAGTTTGTCTTCCTAGTGATTAATTGCATGGCTCAATTAAAGGCAACCCATGGGCACCTTAATTTTGGAATCCTTAGTTCACCTAATTTGTGAAGAGCAAGGAAATATTTATGGAATCGTATTGAAGTTTTGAATATTTTTACTTGTTATGTTCGGGTGAGAATGGAATTCATTGGATTCGCAAATTACTGATTTGTCATGTTGATAAATGTCGAGGGGCACCAATCTTCATAAATAGTATGGTGATTATCTACGATTGGCCTTTACCTAATGTGGTTCATTATTGACTAAAGTGGACTATATGTAGGAATTATCAAAGTCGAGAGTTGTCTGGTATTTTTTTGTTATATGTGGTTATTTCAACGGGATTTCGTATGTAACATAGGTTCCCATGATGACTATCAAAATCTGAATGCATTGTAATATTATGCATATGATTCTAAGGTATAGTAAGTAGGCGTAATAATATTTTATATTATTATTACAAATATATTTCTTTTGTAGAATCTGAAGTCATTCTGATGATGAACTAAACATTCATCCTAGAGATGAACTAAATGGTCATTTACTATTACAAATATGTACTTCTCAAACATGATTTTGAATGAATACATATTGAGTTTACATTTCAATTTCATTTCCATTTTTTTGGAGTCCATTTCTTGACCTAACATTGGTATTAGAGTGTAGGTTATTTTTCTCATTTTCCAATTTTTTTAAAACTATCTAGGGTTTCCAATAAATATCTCATTCTTGCAATTCTTGTGTGCCTGTTTGAATTCATCTTATCCATTGTGTGCTTATTCCATTCATCATTTGTGAACCTCCAATAATCATAACTGCATGTCTTCTGTAAAATACTTTGTACCCAACATTGGTATTAGAGTGTAGGTTATTTTTCTCATTTTCCAATTTTTTTCTAAACTGTCTAGGGTTTCCAATAAATATCTCATTCTTTGTTGCAATTCTTGTGTGCATGTTTGAATTCATCTTATCCATTGTGCTTATTCCATTCATCATTTGTGAACCTCCAATAATCATAATGCATGTCTTCTGTAAAATACTTTGTACCCAGCATATAACTGTTGTTTCCATAGTAACACAGTAGTATCCAAGCATAAGCAAGGTCAAGGGTTGGAATCCAAGGCAATGCTGAGAGTTAAGATCTTTGGTATTTCCCGTGCTTAGTGTGTTCTTTGGGTGTAACAAGCTCCAATCACTCCATCAATGATTGCATTCACAGTCTTGAGAGAAAGCATCGTCTCAACATCATGCCCTTTGTGCTTAGTTTAATCTTTGCTTTACTCTCACGTGATTGCTTGTAACACTCACATGGTTTGCCTTTGCTTGTGGATGTCAAAATCCACATGTCTTTATTAAAGGCTAAGCTAAAAGCTATTTGACAATTACAGTAAAATAATACTTTAATACTCTTTCTTAGTGGTCAATCTACTAAATACACTGTAATGTCCCCTTTTTAGCCCTAAGCTTTTTAGTGGTCATTAGCCTATTTTTGGATTCCCATAGGCTACTTGGAGGCGATTTTAGGGTTTCCAAGATTCTTGGAGGATTCTTGTCAGCATTTCAAGGGTTATTTGCAGATGTTTTCTAAAGAGTTTTTTGGGTTATTCTAGGTTTTCTGAGATCTTTGGTGGGAAGTGACTACTATTTTTAGCAATGTCTATTTTTAGTACTTACTTTTTTTAGTAAGTCACAACTGCATCTCAAGATGGGCTTATTTTGAATTTGGACACACATACCAGTTTTAGAAGTATGCTATTTTTAGTAAGTTCTATTTTTGGCAGTGGTCTTGGCAGTAGTTCAGTGCAGGGTTGGCAATTTTAGTTGGTGGTGTCTAGATATATTTGGCAATTGGCATCTCTAGCATCCTTGAAGTTCGAAAAAGGAAATATTTGCAACTTAAGTTATAAAGTTATAAAGTTCGAAAAGGAAAATTATAAGATATAACTAAGTTATAATCTCACTTTGTACCCCATGCCTAGAGAAAACAAACTTTAAATTGTTTTAAAAAGGGGCCATGAAGTTGGATGCCCAAGATGGTATATTAATGAAAAATTAAAACAAATTATTTTTCCTCTAGGGTTGTTGTCCCTTTTGGAGGGAAAAACAATTTGAAAATTGGAGCCCAAATTCCTATTTAACCCCCTCAAAGCTCTCATTTGGTTATGTTGAAGATTTGATAACAAAGTGCTGCCGGCATGATGCTGGAATTCTTCAAGGCCTTGAGGACGAAAACCCTCAATGGTTTGTTCTAGTTTCGGAGTTGAGAGATACTCCTTAGCTACACTAGAGGAGCTTCATTTCAGGAGCTTCCGTTGGGCTTAATGGTGATGTTTTCAGTTTTCAGTTTGATGATGGATTACTTTGATGAATTCTAGTATTGTTTGGCTTTGGGATGAGTTATTTCAGTGTAGATTGGAGCATTTTGGTGTGTTTTATTAGACCTTGGTGTTGCTGGTTTGTGACTAGCTGATCCCACCTTTTTGCTCACACCAATTGGAGGAGTTGAAACGTTTTTGTGGGTATTGGCTCATTATCTTTCTCATGCTTAGACGCCCCCATGCCTAAGTTTTAATGATTTTAGAAGGATGAATAGATTTTTAAGAGCAGGTCGCCCTACCTAGGAGGGAATACACCTTGGCTGGAAGTCGTTTGGGCTTGTGACATTGTTGTTCATGCTTGTTGATGGTGGCTCACAACCTTGACTTGGACACCTAGGCTTGTTCTATCATTTGCAAGTGGTTTGGTGAGTTTCCCTTGAGTGTTGGAGGAGTTATGGTTGTTTGAAGGTTGCTGATTGGGGTTTCAGACTTGCTGTTCATGCATATCAGTCCACTATCCAAGTGTATCAAACCTGTTGCAGCAGCTTACATAACCTTCTATTGACCTTTGGTGACTATATCTTGAGGTATACTTGTTCTAGTTTGAACAGGGTGTTATTATTCTTCATTGTAGCATCTTGGGAGCGTGTTCTACTTCACATTTCTGTCATTTACCTCTCATAACAGCAGTATGTAATGAACTGATATGATTATGTTGAGCTCATTGTAACACCATTGGTAGTACCATTGGTGAATTCTCTTGTACTTTCATTTGACACTTACCCCACTAAACAAGTGGTTGCTCCCGCTGAATAAGTGGTCGAGTTCTTATTTACTTTCTTGTTATTTCCCGTTAAACAAGCGTAGGTTGGTTGACTTGCCGCCAAGTGCATTTTCCTTTCTAGTATTTCCCGCTGAATAAGTGGATGTTTACTTTCATGCACTTGGTTTTGATTATTCACCCCACTAAAGAAATGGTAGCATAGAGGAATTCAATTGTAAGACTTTTCACCGTATTCTCTCACCTTGCCTACATCGGGATCCGGGTGATCAGAAAGTGGAAGGTGTTTACTTTCAGTTAGCTTGTTCTTTCCATGTAATGCAAGATCCCCTTTCCACTGTATGCTCTCACCTTACCCACACTGGGATCTGGGTGATCAAAAAGTGAAGGGTTGCTTATTCAGTTGCTTATCATTGTATTTTTGGCTAACGTTAACGGGTGAAGTCTAATTCAGAGTTATGACAATGGATTTCAATAGGGTTGAAGATCAGCTCAAGAGGAGTTATGAATAGGAAGCCATTCAACTTTTGAAAGAGTATCGAAGCATGCCTGACGGGTTTAGAAACACGGTTTTTTTTACTCTTTCTTGGGTTGTGTTGTAATATTGAAACTTGGAAAAATGGGCTTGGTTAAGTACATTAGAAGAACAATGAAAGAAAAATCAGAACTTGCCATTGAAGAAGGGTTAGAGAAAGAAATACTTGTTTGTGGTTTACCACCAACAAGTAAGCGTGAGAAAGGCAAAAATTGGTCAACATGCATTGATGATGGGACTTCAATTCCTAAATAAAATGAAGCTACAAGTGAAGAGCACATGACACTACAAGATTGCGAGATTGAAGAAAAGTCACCTATTGAAACTATGAATGAAGAACACATGAAGTTTGAGGAAGATACCACCATGGAAATTGTCAAACCTTCCATGATGGATCAGTTTCAAGGAGTATGAGTTCATTGGTTATTCCTCTAGGAGAACCTAACATTGCTTCATCACCCTTACCTTGTCTTAGCAAGGAATCAAATGGTGGCTTGGATGACATTGAGTTGGATGTTGTTCATACATATGATGGCAGCCCAGTAAGTCCAGTATGTGGTGAGCAAAGAAGATTGGTTAGGACTGATTTGATATTGCAAGATATGGAGGTGAATGACTATCATGATGCTAGTACCAGGGAGTTGAAGAGTGACCTATTCACAGGGACATCCAATCATGAAGAGTACAGTGATCACATTTTCCTTGAGCCAAACAATCAGCCCTTTAGCACATGAGACCCGAGTGTGTTGGCACCTAAGCATAATGAGGATCCTATGTGGGATGAATTCTCTTTTGATCTGGATGATGTTCAAAACTTAGAACACAATGTAAGCCATGCAATTGTTGTTGAAGAAGGTTTTTTTAATGAAGAAACTTGTATGGCAAAGCTCCATGATGACTTTTTTGAGAAGGTTGCAGCCACTAATGATGAGTTTGAAGCTACTGAAATTTTCAGAACAACACCTATTTGGGAGCATCTTCATCATTCCAGTGATGGCAATCTATATTTTGAGTGGGAATCTCCTATACATGAAGAACATTAGTACAAATTCTTAGAGAATCCAGTAGAGGAGCATGAAGAAATGGAGCTTGATGAGGATTTTAAATCAGCATTCAGTAGTGACTCATTGCTTGAGTTGGGGGCTACCATGAATTTTGATCAAAGTGATAGTGAGGAGGAAGTAGATTTAGAAGATCATATGGCTCGTGATAATGAAGATATTTCTAAATCTTGGTTACATGGGGAACCAAGTCACTTGGTTGATCAAAGACCTAGGGAGTTATGTGAATTGAAGAATCAACTCTTGGTCACCAATGAGAAGGAGATTCAGGTCCTCACAAAGTTGGACAACACTCACAAGATCCTTGAAACCCTCATGCAGAACGGTGTTGAGGGAAGAGTTACTTCTTTAGACTTGCATCTTATCAAAGATTCTTTGGAAACAGTGAGAAAAGAGTACTTGCACTTGATTAGAGATCGGGATAATGCCATTCAATTCACAAAGGAGGCTATTAGTGCATTCAAAGAAAAGGAGAGAAAGGTTGATGAGGTTTTTCTTTGGATTGTTTCGACAAAGGACATACTAGAAAATACTCAAATGGCACTAATGGAGGTAGAAGATCAGCTCGCTGATTCCAAACGTCTCAGGTAGCAAGAGAATGAACAAAGAGCTGAAGAAATCAAGCAAGTAATTGATGAGCTTGATAGTCTTCAAGAAGAGTTTGATTTAGAGGGCTTCCCAAAGAAATCAGAAGTTGCATGTGCAGATTTGGATCAACAAGATGGTTTTGAGCAAGAGGAAAGGGATGACTTCCAAATTCTTGATGATCCTCTCTTTGAAGTGTGTTGTTACACCCCACCCTAGATTTCTAAAATTACTTTTCACTTTCTAGTAATTAGTCTAATGAATCATGAGATTATGAAACCTTGAAAAGATATATTATGATGGATTGTGCAATGTTATGTTACTGCATTCAAATTAAATGATGACGATGATTTGATGTCATGAATATGATGAAATACAATGAGATGATTTTATTTCTTTAAAGAAAATGATTAATGAAATTGCAATGATATGATCATGAGGTAATGGTTTCCAGGCTAACTACATATTTGTTTTCTTGGGTGAGATTGCATGAGCAACCTAAAAACCCCCAGAGAGAAAGAGGGGGAGTATCACTTGGGAGAAGGGTGAAGTTATGAATTCTCGGGAAATGCCATCTGAGCTCAACTTTGGCTGAGTAGTGATTCTGTAAACCTAAGGTGTCTAGGGTGTTGTTAGTATGCTTGGAGATAATTCAACTCGAGTCAAGGGAGTCCTATTCAACCAAGATGTGTTCAGTATGTTTCTTTTAAGGGTTATTAACTCTCTTGTTATTATATGGAAACAAATGAATATATGAACGTAGGTATATGTGAGACAAGGAAAGTATATGTAGTCATACAAGTATAGATGCATACAGGGACGCGTATGTGCGTACAAAGACATAGATACCATCAACGTACAAACATATACGTCCAAGTACGTATTGATACATATGTGCATGCATAAGTTATTATGATGAAAATGACTCATGTATAAGTAAGTTTATATATGTATGAAGTGTGATCTTTAAACATTTTTTCTCGATGGCTCTCATTATCATGTTGCATGAGAACGTTGATCATTTAGGATCATTGTTGAGGTCATTTGTCTTGGCGGTTATGCTAGATAGACGACGTAAGGACTATGTCATCAACCTTACCTATGATACTAATATTTCTTAAATGTTTATTATTATAAAATTTATGTTCAAAATTTACTACGGCTGCATAAGCCAAGAGTTAAACAATGGGGCTCAGCTCTTATTAAAAGAGGATTAAATTGTTTTGAAGAGATTGCTTGACTCATTCTCCTTAGAATCTCTAGTAGCGGCATGAAATTTTATGTTTACATTATTGCATAGTTTAAATGCCTTATACAAACCTCGTAGGCCACAACATAGCATCAAGAGACAAAAATCTTTATGTTTAATACCTTATGCAAATATCAATGTAAGGAATCCTATAAACCTCGGCATGTATATCTTAAAGGAAAAACAAAGATTTAAATGACACTTCAATATAAGTTAAACTTTAATAAGCCGCGACATTATGGTTAATAGCGACATTAAATCCTGAAAACCGTCTAAGCATTCTTTAATTTCTTAATGTCGACTTCTTAAGATTCTTGGCCGTGGCATATAATTATAAAGAAAGCATGGGTAATACATTACGGTGATTCTTTTTCTACTTTTACACCGTGATCATTCCATCCTCACGCTAGGAGATAACTATTACTCCTTCCAATCGTTTCAGGCAAATACCTGTCGAGTAATTCTTGGGGAGCGATATGGTTGAGTGGAACCAACTTCAGAACTGAATCTTGAGGCCGATATCTTCTTTTAACTTGTTTTGATAATCATTGGAGGGGAATCTTAAAGGAAGGGGCAACCATCTGATAACTACTAGGCAATGTGTAATGTCCCTTTCCTGACTTTTCCCTAGAATTCGCTTATGGTTTGCCAATTAGGGTTTCTTCCTTTCAAATGAATGTTCTCTCTAATGAAGTGACCTTGGATTGAAATCTGCATTCATCATATAATGATATTTCCACACATATACACATGTTTGTTAGCATTAATATCCAAATATCAAATATACACATAATCATAAATGCAACTATGAAGACATATGAGGAGTGGCATGGGTGGATCCGCCTTGAAGTCCTTTGCCAAGCCCAAGAGGCTGTATACTACAATCCTCTCTTCTCGGAAACTTAGTACCTACTTTCTCCACCCATGTCATCACCTCGGAAGACACTTAACTTGCCAGGGAAAGTCAGGGGAGTGTATAAGTGGTCTAGGCCTACCACCCCTCCATGGCCTCGACGGATCCTTAAGTGGGACCCCCACCCCTCCATGGCCCACCCATGCCTTCGGATTGGGCAGAACCCTAAGTGGAACTTCCACCCCTCCATGGCCCATCCTTGCCTTGGGTTCCGGGGGCGGAATCTTAAGTGGGGTTTTTAGGCACCACTTTCCTCAAGCCCTTCCTCCCCAGTAAGTTTGCAAACACGAAGAAGACAATCTTTTAAACAATCAAATATCTTTTCATTTATCAATGGTTCTTTAAGCTCATATTAACATCATTTCCTAGAATAATTATCATTATGTTAATACTAAAGAAAGCATTGCACCAATAATTAGATTAGCATCATCTATTATGCATATTAATACTAGAAATGCTATGCGGATCTCTTACCTTCATTCCCAATCGATTTGTTCTTCACAGTTAGAAGATATCGTTAGTGTAGATCAAGAAAATAAGAATCTACTATCCAAACATATTAAAATATCATAATTACTTATAAAGCTTACTAATTGCTGTGAGCATCATTATTGTATATTCACAAGTAATTCACACATCTACCATATATATATATATATATATATAAATTTATATATATATATTACTATTTCCAACTGATTTCAATTTACAATAATTTCTTGGCATGAATACATATATATATATATATATATATGTCTTTATTTTATTATATTTAACTTACTGGTAATGTATACTTGATTCCCTTCTACTGCTGCTGCCTTTCTAATATACACGATCTGCAGGAGTTCCTTTATTCCCAGCCACGTTTCTTATCTCTAGCCATTCTCTCTTATCTCCTATCCAGCCACCGATCATATCTAAGACTGGTTCTTTTCTATTTATCTCGGCCACCGAGATATTTTCATAAGTTGCTGCCTAATAGTTTTCCCCCCTCTTGTTAGATTATCTACCTTATATATATGATCAGTTCTCCAAAGACATGAATCTCGATGTTGCTTCTTGGTATCACCCGCACCTTCCAAAGTGTTGTGTCTTTTGCACAGGTGGCTGTTCGATCATTGTTTGCTTTATCATTAAATAAGATTGCAACTTATGTTTGTTATTAGTTATCACGTCTTTGACTACCGATCATTGCTTTGTCTTTGTTTTATTAAGAACTATTACATTTCTAGGGATCGTTGTAAGTCTATGGGTTTATCATAACCTTTGGTTTGTATGAGTATTATTATTATTTTTATTATTATGATACTTATAATAAATAATATGAATGCTTTGTATGATAATTATAATATTATCAAGATAATTATAACTATAATGATGTTTGAATATGTATACATTTATGTTCTAATATTAAAATCTTGGGAACATGACACTTATTGTATATAATGCTGCTGCTGGCAGTATAGTCTATTTGACGTTTCTTTAGTATAATTATTATTATTTTTTTTATATTAGAAATTATATATTATAATGGTATTTAAATTGTTAATACTTATTTTGTATTTTCATTAATTGTAATATCATCTTGATAATTATAATTAAATAAAATTGCTATTATATAATTTGTTATTTTATTCATTTATTTGCATTTCATTGTGTTACAATTTGTGGACATGACAATCCTCCCCTCCCAAGATTGTTTGTCCTCGAGCAATCATAGTTTCAAACATCTTTTCACATCAGGAGTTACGTTCTTTCACACCTCCACACTATTCTTGAGAGCCTAATTTAAGTTTCTTGCAAGGTTAACTAAGGTTCTATTCTTAATTGGATTGTCCCGTTGTATCACAAATTTGAGGGAGTCACAAATAGTCACAACTCTTTATTATTCCATTTGGATAATAATTTAGTTTTAGATAAGTTAATTTGTTAGTGCCTCCCAACCTCAAAAAGTTTCATAACTTTTAAGCATAAAGTAAACACAATGATAATCTCCATAAGAATTAGAAATTAAAGCAAACAACCAAGTAGCTCAACCAAGCAGACAAGTAGCTCACCCGGACAAACAAGTAGCTCAAACAAGAAAGCAACTAGCTCAAACACACAGGAAAGTAGCTCAAGCAAGCAAACAACCAGCTCAAGAAGACAAGTAGGTAGCTCAAGCACACAAGCAAGCAGCTCAAGCAAGTAGGCAAGCAGCTCAAGCACGTAGGCAACTAGCTCAAGTAGGCAAGCAAGTAGCTCAAGCATGCAAGAAAACAGCTCAAGCAAGTAGGCAACTAGCTCAAGTAGGCAAGCAGGTAGCTCAAACATGCAAGAATCCAGCTCAAGCAAGTAGGAAACTAGCTCAAGTAGGCAAGCAACTAGCTCAAGCACGCATAGGATGGCAGGAAAGATGCTCTGATACCACTATAATGTCCCTTTCCTGACTTTGCCCTAGAATTCGCTTATGGTTTGCCAATTAAGGTTTCTTCCTTTCAAATGAATGTTCTTTCTAATGAAGTGACCTTGGATTGAAATCTGCATTCATCATATAACGATATTTCCACACATATACACATGTTTGTTAGCATTAATATCCAGATATCAAATATAAACACAATCATAAATGCAACTATGAACACATATGAGGAGTGGCGTGGGTGGATCCGCCCTGAAGTCCTTTGCCAAGCCAAAGAGGTTGTATACCACAATCCTCTCTTCTCAGCGACTTAGTACCTGCTTTCTCCACCCATGTCATCACCTCGGAAGACACCTAACCAGCTGGGGAAAGTTAGGGGAGTGTATAAGTGGTCTAGGCCTACCACCCCTCCATGGCCTCGGTGGATTCTTAAGTGGGACCCCCACCCCTCCATGGCCCACCCATGCCTTCGGACTGCGTGAAACCTTAAGTGGAACTTCCACCCCTCCATGGCCCATCCTTTCCTTGGGTTCTGGGGGCAGAATCTTAAGTGGGGTTTTTAGGCTCCACTTTCCTCAAGCCCTTCCTCCCTAGTAAGTTCACAAACACTAAGAAAATATTTTAAACAATCAAATATGTTTTCATTTATCAATGGTTCTTTAAGTTCATATTAACATCATTTCCTAGAATAATTATCATTATGTTAATACTAAAGAAAACATTGCACCAATAATCAGATTAGCATCATCTATTATGCATTTTAATACTAGAAATGCTATGTAGATCTCTTACCTTCATTCCCAATGTAATGTCCCTATTTTCGTGAGCATCAGTATTTGGAGGATTAGCCTATCATTTGAATCTCGTAGGTTAACACAGATGGTTAGAGGGTCTTGTTTCGGGCAGATATTAGGGTGGTTTCTTCTTCAGAGCTTTGGGTGGTTTAGGATGAGCCTTCGTTTGGTGATTTCAGACTCAATTTCACATACTATTTATAGTAAGTCAGTAGGTCATGAGGGCTCAGTGTTTCTATTTATAGTAGGGCACTTGGACAGGTGGTGAGTTCAACGTTGATCCCAATTTACAGTTGGCCGGGCGAAATAAGGAGTAATGTGCAAGTTACATTAATTAATTATTATTAAAGGTGACTTTAATAATAATCAATCATTAAAAGCATATGATAAAGTTATATTATAACTTTATGTTTTAAGGGCACATTTAATATTATTTTAATTGATTGGAAATAAGCTTCTAGAGGATTGAGCTCTTCTTATTGAGAAATTATAAAAGGGGATCAACCAAGGCCATTGTAATCATCTTGATTTGATATTGATATTTTGATAATTTCTCATTGGCGTTTGGAGAAGGGAGCCCTAAGGTTTCTGCCAGCGTATCGGCTTTGGAGAACGAGAACTCTCCATTGTATCAACATTCTAAGGTTGTGGGAGATTGTTGTGACCTTTTTCACACATCGCCCCATTCAAAATGGGGACCCCCTAGTTTTTGCTCCATTCCGGTCTTTTGGCTTGGGTTTTCTCTCTCTCTCTCTCTCCGTCTCTTTTCTGATGTCCGCCTTTCGGGGATTGTGCCCGTCTCTGAGCTTAAACGTGAACTTTTGGCTAAGTCTGAAAATTAGGGTTTCCATTTTCCTGGTCAATCCAAGGTCGAATGAAGTCGATAAATTGAAAATTGAGATTAACGTTGTTAGCATGCTTCCAGCAGGTCTCCAGCAGATTTTCATCGAATTCTGAGGTACTTACTATTTTTAGTAAGTGTGAAATTGCAGGCAATTCGTCAGCAGTTTTGAGATTCCGACAGTCACACTGTATTCAGAGCGCATCAGGCTACTCGCGTGCTAAATTTGAGCGAAAACAGGCAACTTTCTATTTTTAGCAGTCCAGCTTCCGGGACAAATTTCAGGGTTTAGATGCAGAGTTTTTCTTTGCATGTCTGCATATTCCTTCTGGGTTTTTCGAGGCCTTCGCAATGATATAACATGCAAAACAAGACGACCACTTTCAGAATTCAGTCTTCCGAGGCTGTTTTTAGGGTTTGCATGTCAGGGTTTCTTTTGCATGTCGGATGATTCCTGATGGGTTTTTCGAGAGCTTCGCAATGGTGTGACATGCAAATGAAGATACTCGCTCAGTAAGGAACTTGCTATTTTTAGCAAGTGTGTCCCGGCAGCCGCTTCCCAGCAGTTCAGAATCACGAGCTGATCGCAGTGCCACAGAAACGAAGAGAAACAGAGATCATTTGATACGCATGCAGAGCAAATTAGGGTTTCCAGCTTCGGGACCTAGAAAGAGGTGTAAAAAGTCAGAATTTTCAAAAACCGATGTAAACCGCCGCGATCAGCATCCCTCAGGCTATCTGCTGGTAAAGTTTCAAGTCAAATGGAGCGCTTACTATTTATAGTAAGTCAATTTGGAAACTAGCTAAAAATAGCAAGTCAGGTGCATGTGTCAGTGTCAGCAGTCAGGTCACATGGTGAGGAGCGCCTCATTCAAATTTCAAGTTAATCGAAGCAGTGGAGCTATCAGAAACAAGAGGTTACTATTTATAGTAAATCATCCTCAAAAATAGGCTAAAAATAGCGGGGTGACTAAAAATGGCAGTGTCGACAGGACAACGAGGTCATGAGGATGCAGTGTGCAAAATTTCAAGTCGTTCCGAGCTTCAGAGATGCCAAATTGAGAGGGCTTACTATAAATAGCAGGGCATGAAATACTGGCAAAAATGAGGAAAATTTTCTAAGTCTGGAACTTCATCCAGTAGACATGGTGAAATGTGCCCAAATTGCAAGTTTATCCTCTTCACAGGCTAAAATGCGCCCAACTTGAAGAGGGAAAAGATTGAAATTTTTTCTAAGTCTGGATATTCTCCACCCCCCTCCAAATGCGCCCATCCTGCAGCTGGGGTGAAATGCGCCCAAAAGACAAACAAGTCAAAGATAGGTCAAACACATCTCATCCTCCTCCATAGGCAAAATGCGCCCAATGCATGCATGTCAAGACGAAAAAGGTGAAGGCGTTTGAAAAGTTTATCCTCCATCAAGGCTAAAATGCGCTCAAGTTAGAAGCAAGTCAACAAGTCAAACAAGTTCGTCCTTCCCTACATGGAAATGCGCCCAAGAAGGAGGTGGGTCAACAAGTCAAAGTTTTTATCCTCCTACATAGCCAAAATGCGCCCAAAGCAGAGCATGTGAAGACAAGAAATGGAAGTTGAAAGGTCATCCCTCCTGCATGTCTAAATGCGCCTAGATTGAGGTGTAAAAAGTGAATGGAGGTGGTAAATAAGGTGAAAGATACTTCAAAGCATGGTAAAAGGTGGTGAATGTTAGGCGTTATTCCTCTTCAAGCCTCAAATGTGTGAGGTGGTAAATATTGAATATGAATATTGGGCGTGGTTTTTGATTTTTTCTCCGAGAGTGCTAGGCGCCAAGGATGATGAGAGTTATAAAGTGTTAGAAAATATTCCAAGGTGGTGGAAATAAAATGCCAAGTATGTTATGCGCCTAGAAGGATGAAATAAAATGTGAAGTAAAGCAACTTGCTAGGTGATGAAATTTTTTTTTTTTTTTTTCAAAAGCAAGGATGAATATCCTCCTTCATATGCAATATGCGCCTAAAGTTTTGAGTGATAAAATAAAAAATGAAATATTTCTAAGGCGTTGGAATATTTTCCTAGTGTGGAGTAAAATGCTAGTGTGGAGTGGGAAATAAAAGTGTGCTAGGCATGGATAAAATTTTTCAAAATGAAGTTGATAAAATTTCCAACACTGGCAGATGAACCAAAATTTTCTAAGGCAAATTCTCAGAGTGCAAGATGATTTAAAAGTTTCTAAGGCAAAAATATTTTCTTCTTAGAAAATACGCCTAGAACTCAGGGTGATGAATTTTCCTCTCAGAACACCGGCAAATTTTCTCAGTGATGAAGTCAGAGAATGATGATAATGCAGGATGAATTCAAATTTCTCAAGTTGGAGCAACACAGAATGATCACAGGCAAAGAATGGATTTAATTTGACAGATAATATTTTTCTAAGGTTCAAAATTCAAAAATTAAATGAACCCGTTCGTTGGGTACCCATGGATTCGAAGCATTCTGAAGAAAATTCTCTTCTGGGTACTGAACATTTGCGATGATAGATGGATTTCCATGCCTTCCGCACTTCGCCAACACTTTTTCAGTAAAGAATTTAATCAGTGCTCAAATTGTGAATTTTCCTAAGGGAAAATTTAAAATTCTCTAAGGCAATTCGAATAAAGTATGTTTTCAAAATCAATTTCTCCGAATGATGAATTCGAGATGAATTGACTAGATAATTTTGATTGAATTCTTCAAAGATGAATTTTCCAGAGATGATGAAGAGTTAAATTCGAGTTCAAATGACAGAGCCCGACTGGTGAATCAAAAAGATGGATTTAAATTAAATTTTCCGAAAATAAATTCAAAGATGCCAGTCAAAGTCAAGCTTCTAGAAGAGCAAGATTCCTGACGTCGGGAGACAAGTGTCAGAAATACCAGAGAGGCAAAATTCGAATTTTTGAAGTGGAGTAGTGGAAATTGAATGCACTGGCTATAATTGGTTTCTTCTAGAATTCGAATTTTGGCTATAAAATGAAGGAGTCTCTCACTCATTTCTCACAGTTGAAGAAGTCGACTTGCTCCAGAGAGTGTTGCTAAGCATTGCTAAGGCTTGAAGTTCGAATTTTTGGCTAAGTCTGAGATTTGCTGGGAGAAAGGCGTTGGAACTTGGCTATTGCTGAAGTTCGAATCTGCTGAGGGGCGCCTTGAGTTGCCAATACAAGTGGAGGAAATTTCGACTCAAGGAGGAATTGGTGAGTTGCGAAATTGTTGATTGAAGAAGTATTTCAAAATTGCTGGAGCTTGTAGAGTGCGCACTTGCAAGTTGCTGAGGATTCAAATCTGCATTTGAGGAGGACGCCTTGAAGTGAGGTGCAAATTCACTTCATTTGTTGCTGAAATCTATAGTTGCCAGTGATAGGAAGGACGCCTTGAGAGGAATTGCTGATTTAAGAAAGTGCGAATTTGCTGATTGCTACTTGCTGGTGCAAAGTACGAATTTATCAAAGTTGCAGATTGGAGTTGCTGAAGAGTAGTGAAGTCACTAAAGTCTACTTAGAAACTTTTTCTAAGTGTTGAAGTTCGAATTTATTGGAGAAGAAGCTGAGGTTTGCAAATAAGAAAGTTATTGCAGCTTCTAAAGTCGACTGCAGCCCCTACACAATGTCTTATTTATTTTACAAATTAATTGCTGATGAATGAATGTTTACTGTTTGCAGATGGCTGAGGCAAGGGCGACTGGCAAGGACAATGGTGCATCCAGACAGGCCGTGATCAAAAAGCTGAGCAAAACATTCATGCCGGAATCAAAGTTCATTTCAAAGTTGGGCAAGCTGACAGACACCAACCTGGGCTCCGTCAACCTGGAGACCTTCAAGAATCGGATGTTGGGGATTGGAAGTCATCGGCCTTCGACCACTTCGCACAACATTGTTCAAAGCGGGTTATATGCAGCTGCTGGTTTCCCACCAGCCATTCAGTGCTCGGAGCTGATGATGGAGTGCGCCAATTATTACGATAAGGATCACAGATCGATCATGTCACCGGATGGCCAAGTACTAGCAAATCTTACTCCTGCTGCCATTGGTGAGGCTTTCGGGATCCCGGTGCACAGGAACATGGTTTACAAATCCAGAGAACGAGCTGAGCGGATGTATGCTTCTGCATTCGAGAGATGCACGGAGACAATTAACACTCACTGGATGAGCACTCCCAAGCCTTCTCGTACGAAGTTGCCAAAGTAGATCATAGCGGAGGACTTGAAGCAAGAATACTGTGATCTCATTATGATGCTGAGCAGGGTTGGTGGTTGTGCGCAGTCATTTATTTTCGAGCCTTGGATGTTTTACTATATCAATCTCGTGCTAGAAGGAAAAGACTATGTCAATTGGGCCGAGATGATAAGTGATAATTTACATGAGCAGCTCCTGAGCTTGAGGAGAACAAAGACATTTTACATGAGCTCTTATATTATCTATATGTTGGCACGGATGACGAAGTACAGGGGGATCTCTTACAAGGAACCTGTCGGTTGTGGCTCCCATCAGTTTAAAATATATGATGCTTGTCCGTAGTTGCATTTGGCAAGCACAACTCACTACAAGCGTGTCAACGATTCCTTCACCATGTACATCACGAGGCTGCTTCAGGAGCGATTACATCACAGAATCTCGAGGGAAGCCCAAGAGCTGATTGAAAGGTATGGGTGCTGGTTCATATAGTTTCCGAAATTTTCTTATATTAGGCTGCAAGGTTTCTCATCATATCCATATAGGTTGCCTAAGTACCCAACAGATAGAGTTTTAATGCTAGAAATATCTAGGCAATTGCTTGCCTTTGATAAGATTCAAAAGAAGAAGAAGAAAGGAGGGGTAGAATTTCCAGTTGTCATGGGCAACTCAGATGAGGTGTGTCCTTCAATACAGGCAACTAGAGAGGCTGAAAGTGAACTTCAATTTTATCATTTCTCATATCATATTAGCCGACAGCACTACGACCCACATCATAACATCAAATGGGTACTGTCAGAGGAGTTTAAACATAAGGCCACCATTGAGGATTATTGGGCTGATGCGGCTGATGAGATTGAAGTAAGGAAAAGGATGTTTTCTCGGTTGCCGATTACTTTGATCAGGGAGTGTGAAGTGGTGCCGGTTCCAGACCAGGTGAACGAGGATATGGACGTTGTCCATCCCGATTATGCAGCAGTGAGAGATACTCCACTTCCACCTCCAGATTGGTCAGAGCCTGAGATTGCTGATTTGGATACACTTTCTATCTCGGTCTTGACATTCACTAGAGCATGGGTTGATAGGCAAGTAAACAGATTGAAGAGTAGGTCAATTGTTTTGACTTACAACATGATGGGAGATCACAGGACACCCACCACAGGCAGAAAGAAACAGATTACATGAGGTCCAGAGCCCAGAAAGAAAGAGCTAGTTCGACAGGAGCCTGTTCAGCCAGAACCTCCACGAGTCACAGTTGCATCACCATTGGAGACACGTTCTCCAAGTATACAGGAGGTCTCTTTGTTTGCTGATCAGAGGAATGCACTGAATCAGGTGCAAGTAGTATAGGATATTGTTCAGCCTCCACGGAGAGAGTCGGTTGGCCAGAGTGTCAACGCACCTGTTAGGATTGATCAGCAGGATGATGAGGGGACTATTACTGACCCTCAGTTTCAGCAGGAGTTAGAGGCGGCTATGAATGATGATGATGATATAGTTTCGAGTGACACTCAGCCACTTGAGGATGATGAGCCTCGCCAGAATGATATAGAGGTTGAGCAAGTTAGAGAGGTCGAGGCACAGGAGCAGCAACCCTTTGATATACAGTATGATGTGCCTGATTGGATTAAGGATAGAATGAGAAGAAGCCCCAGCGAGGAAATTGATCCAGCAGTTGAGATGGAAGAATTTTTGAACAGGATCAGTGCACCTCCACAAAAGAAGAAGGCAAGAAAGTTTTCGAAGATATCCACTGAAGAGGATGGTTCCCGTACCCTTCATGTAGCTGTGCCACGAGTTGAGTGTGACCGAAATGAAGCAGTACCTGAGAATTATGTGGTCACGACTCTGGATTTGGGACGCCCCACTGGTGCGCAGATTGTAGAGGAGTGTGATAACTCCTACCTTGCCCTCAAAGATAGGTTATTCAAGAAAGAAGGGAAATATAAAAGGTTGAAAAGAGAACACAAGGCCTTGATTGGATATGTACAACAGTTGTCTCGTTCTCGAGGGCAGGATATTCCAGTGATAGAGCCTCCAGCAGAGGTACCTAGAGAGTCCATTGGTGGCTTGATGGAGTTGGGAAAGATGGCGCAGGAAGCGGACAAGTGGGTCACAGGAGTCCGTACCGAGACAGATAAGTTTATGGAGGACCTTGCTTTTGCTTTTCAGCAGGCCTCTAGTATTTTGACACGGATGGATGCAGTGGATCATGCTTGGGGCGATGCTTCTATCTATCAGAGCAGGGTGATCCAGCGCCTTGAGGCATTGAGGCATATTCCATTGAGATTGCTGATTGATGGAGGCGTCATTCAGGAGAATGGCAGATATGATTTCTCTAGGTGGTATTCTTCAGCAATCACGGGGCGTGGTTTCTTCGACGCCGCACAGGCCGATTCAGCCAGGATACATAAGGCCATGGCCAATATCATTGATGGAGTTCAGAATACTTTTGAGGCCATATTTGCTAGCAGGTTGAATCCAGAGGAGGTGAATGTTGATAATTTGAGGGGTAGGCTGGTGCCTTTCTTTTCAGATGTTAAGACCTTTGTACAAGATGATTTCGAGAATACTTCTACTTTCTCCACCTTGATCCAGAACACGCAGGACTCCTTGATTGCTTGGAGAAAATCTTGTGCAAGGCATAAGCATTCAGTCACAGTGTTAGAGTTTCAGTTAGATTGCATTCCGCCCATTTCAGTTCAGGAGGTTGAGGCTGTACTTGGCAGATTTGTTGAGTTTGCAGTCAGAGAGAAGGCAAATGGGAATGCACTACTGGACGAGGATCTTCTAGAAGACTGATTGTGGGCATTTATTGCCTTTACTATTTTGGGAGTGAGTGGGAATCTTTGATTCATTTAATGTACTCCCTATTCTGGCAGTTTTAGGGTTAGGGCTGAGGTGGCACGATTCTGGCCACTCTATTGATTGTAACCCTAGCCGTCTTTTGGACTGGGCTAGCTATATAAAGGGGGAGTCCCCCTCATTTGTAATACATGAGATTAGAGGCAGATATCAGACAATAGCATTGGAGTTAGAGTTAGAGATTAGAGCATTGTAGACATTTTGCATAGTGTGGAGAAGAAAGAAAGTTTTCCCTTTGAAAATTTTTGTGGAGATTGTTGTGTAACACTTTTCATGATAATAGATCTTTTCATTGATGGTGGAATTCGTCTTGTCATGAATAGCTAGCAAGGTCTCTTCTTCCTTTCGTATCCAAGTAGCGTAATTTTCATGCAATTAGTTTACTTTGATGTGTGGTATTTTTGTTGAGGTAGCTTCTTTCATTCCATACCACTAGCGGCTTGTTGATGATAAGTTCGCCTTGCGTGGTCAACTGGACATTATCTTGAGTTTAACTTCGGTTGTGATTTGTATACTTATATGCGTCGTTCTGATGGTGTATGTATGTCAAATTATGATTTGAACATCTTTTGCTATCCCTTTGAAGATTGCATTGATTTCGCTGAAGCTGTCCGACGCGAGGCTAGGTGAAATTTGGTTGAAGTCTGCCAAAACTAAGTTCCACATATCCTGCATTTAGAGTAGATGTACAAGTTTCTTAGGCCCTATACTCTTTACTTTCCGCATATTTCCGATTAGTTTTAGCAAAACTAACCACATTGCCAAATCATTCGTACAAGAATCCCCTTCAAATCATACACTGACTGTTAACTGCAAAAAGTCTGAACAATTATGTAAGTCCCCTCGTAAGTACACATCAACCAAACTGGGTCTATTCGCATTAAAGGAACCTTGGAGTTGAAAGCATGAACTCACTCGCAATCTTAGCATGCTGAATACTTTGATCAAGAGAGAATAGAGTATCCGTTGGGAAACTTTGTTCTGTGTTGGTGCGGTCTCAAAAACCACGTCAACAGAGATCAGCTGAAGGTGCTTAATTGATTGGCTTCATCCAGGAGTCAACATTGTGCTTCATCAAATTTACAGGAGAGGTTGTTTCCGGGTATGCACATATTTGTAAAATTTTTGAAAGGAAATCATTAAATTTATTTCATTGCTGCAGTAGGGTTTATACTTATATTTGCAGAATTTTAATTTCATGCCTGTCAATCTTTGAGAAAACACAAAAAATTTCAAACCCTAGTCAATCAGCAACAGCTAGCAGAGGTTAGAGATGACAGGTCTCTTACAGTGGTATTAGAGCGGTTTCTTGCCATCCTGTGTTGGTTTTCGAAAAGAGAATTTCATACTCCTAGGGTGTGAAATTTCTGAAAAGATTATTGGAAAATTGGAGACTATATGATCAGATTTTTAGGTGAAGGTTTCTACAAGTGGAGAAATAATTAATAATTAGTTCATAGGTTTAGATCTTTAATAAAATAGTCAGAATTCAGGAACCATTTTATTGAAATCGCAGCTTCTAGACAGATAAAGACAAGTATTGATTTAAAGACAAAAAAATCCGTCAGAAGCAGTCACTGCCTTTGAGAGAAGTCGAGAGCTGCTTATTTCTTCAGACCAAATCGCATGATAAAATAAAATCAATACGTTTATTTCAAAATCCTGTCTCTTACCATGTTTGAGGGGTGAAGACACAGAAAAAAAAATTAAATATTGAGCCGATATCATTTTGTTTGTATTGTGATTCATAAAGCTATTATCCTATTGCGGCGTCAGAAGGAGGTCTACGTGGAAGGAATGTGCAGTCTAAAAGCGGATAATTATTGAATGTTGACTATTGATTATTCTGAGGGAGCTTTGATAAAGACAAATTAAAGATATTCTATGCTATCGGGAGCTTGTAGGATGCCTGCTTACAAATCGTGGGATTTACTAAGGTTGTGAATAATCGCCAATAGTAAAAAATTAAGAAGTCGTGCATTTTCAGGAAGGCCGATAGACAGACAAGCAGTTCACATAATCTGGTGACTAAGACAAATTCTAAATAAAGGGCCGATAATCATCCTGGAGCTGAAACGTGTTTTGGAAAGCAATTAAGTGTTTGGATGCTGGAAAAGACAAAGGCCAAAATTAATATAAGAATAATCGCACCATATAAAGACAAAATAGGAGATGTCGCTTTTCATCTGGGAGGGCCGATAAAAAAATTCTGAAGGAGTATATCGAATAAATATCGGGCCTCTCTCTTCAACAGATAAGACATAATCACAAGGAGACAAACCCAGGCAGTTAGTCGCACTCTATGTGGAGCACATTATTTGAAGGAACGATTTAAGACAAACAACGAATATAGTATTCAGTGCCATTCAAAAAGACAAGTTTAAGAAAAAACAATTCGGGCATTTTGGAAGCTAACGCCAAGCTTGGAACAGTGGATGGAGATAAGGAGGCATATTCAAGTCAATTTAATTATTGAAGACACGACCTCAGGCAGATGTTATCAGGTTCTACTTATTTGTATTCACCGTTATAGCTCCATTTTCATTGAAGTCGATATACTTCTATTGACTTAGCATTGTTTACTTTCAAGCTTATTGTGGACATTGTAATAAGATTACGTCATTCATTGGTAGTCCACTATCTAATGAAGTTGGTAGATGAAATCATGCATTTAGGAATGCTTCTATATAAATTGGAAAATGTTGTATTTTGTCTTGAGTTGCAATATATGAAGTTTGAAGACTGTCTACAAAGTGTTTGTGGAAATGACGTATTGCTGTAGCTGCATGCTTGAATGAGTTTTCTGTCATCTAATAGTTTGGAACATCAAAAAACATTCTTGCATTGTATTCATTTCCCTTTTTAGTCAAAATAGCATATTTAGAAAAAGTCTTTCATGCATACTTTCATCATCATAAGAGAAAAGGACAAAGACATCATTTTCTAGCTAGAAGAAGGCTGCAAGAAAATTGTTTGACGAAATTCCTGAAGCATTAAAAAACAGATTGAGTGTAAATCAGCTACATATAGTAGGTGTAGAAAAGGTTACATCAATGGCTGCCTGTAGCCGGTATAGAATTAAGGATGGAAGATTGTTACCTACCTTTCTTCCTGCTTTACCACAGAAGGAAAAGTCTATACAGGAACTCATGGCAGAGCTCACACAAGCTGTTCAGGACTATGACAGGAGTGTGACAAAGCTTCTACAACATCTGGAAATTCTAGATCATTTGTTTACAAAGAAAAACAAAGCAAACACTAACGCAAATAATCTTATCAGTATAGAGGAAAAGGAAAAGAGGGCGAAACTTGAAGAGAATGTTGATACTTTCAGCACTTAAGAAGTTGTTATCAGTCACAATAACCATTCTAATATTCATGATAGCGGTAAGGAATCTTTGTATCAGCGTGAGACAATAGTGATTTCACAGGGCAGCAATGTTATTACAGAGTTGTCACATGTTGGTACTCAAGATTTGGGTACTAATGATGCAATTCATGATGGAGATTCATGCCACAACGAATCTGATTTTTTATAACATACCTTAGCAAACGAATCAGAAAATTTATTTAATGGCAATGAATCTCAAGATTGTGACTTGGATGGACATGCAGATGCGTTGGAAGAAGTGTGCGAAGATATTGTCAAATCTGCAGCTTCTACTTTTCCAGTTGAGCCATCTTATGGGGTACCTAGTGGTTGTACGTTAGTTGTCGATGTGTGCACAGTTGATAGCACACAAGGCTGCTTATCGTGAGGTGAGTGATGTCGGTCCAGCCTCATATCACAATGCAGATTTTGAGTTAGAGAACTTGCACGAGAGTCATAAGGTACATAGTCCTCATCATTTGGTTGGGCAACTAAAAGTGAATGACAATATGATTGCCACAGCCATGGAGCATTTTGATGTTGCTCGTCAGCTGTTGGCTACTTTTGGTTGGAACACGCCTATGACAAATGATTGTGGTGATTGTGGCCTTTCCATAGCAGAGTTCCATGAACTCCAAGAAGCTATTGGAATAATGAAGCAAAATCACCTACAACTACTTGTGGACAGAGATTTTCTTCTAGAGTGGGATTGCATCTGTCACAAGGCATTGAAGGGAAAGGAAGAGGAGGTTGATGAGCTCACTCATGAGCTTGAGGTGACTATGGATTCTTTGAAGAGCGCTCGGTTGGCCCTTCAAGAGTCACAGTTACGAATAGAGGAGCTTACCGTGGAGTTAAGTTTGGCACAGTCTTCACCATCTACAGTTTCAGTTCAGGTTTCTACGGCAGTAGTTGGTGAGGAACATATATCCACGGATTTTGGTTGTGAATAGGTTGAGGATGTGGGTACATCCATCACGGTTACAAGTGTAGTTGATACAAATGGGATGAGTGCATTGGTTGAGAGTTGTAGGGAACCACGTGTTGCACCAGGTTCTCCTGAGGTTAGTCCCATGACAGGTGATGTAGGGCAGATTATTGATAGCTCTTGTGACATAGTAGTTGATTCACTAGAGAGTTGTGTGACAACTCTCGACACTACTCCATCTTCTTCACAAGAGATATGCAAAATATCATCTAGTTGGGAGATTGGTTCTTATGTTGATTTGTTTAGCTCTCCTGGAAGTAAAACAGTCATTTCGTCCCATGAGGCTATTTATAATTGACAGTTTGTTGAGCCAATTCAAGAGTATGAGCCAATTTATTGTTCTAGGGATTCAAAGATGTTGATTTAGATCAACTCAGAGTGATTGTGCAGTTTGTGAATAATCCGTTATTTGAGTTTGATGGTGGTTCGACCTATGATAATCCACTCTTTGAGTTGGAAGCCGATCACACTCCTGGTACTAGTTCAGGGTTGAGTGATAATTGCAGTGTTTGGGATCTTTCCAATGCATTGGGATTCCAAACAGGGCTCACGGAGGAGTTTAATAGTGTGTACACGGTGAGGAGTGCTTATAGTTTTTCCTTTGATCCACTTGTACATGATTCATATTCGATGCACAATTCTTGTGCACAGGGTGATTCTCTTGGTGCAGTTGAGGGGAGTAACTCATTACTGTGTGCAAAGTTACCATCTTCAGTAGATGGGGTCAGTAGCTGCAAGTACCTGAGTCTGTCATTTGTGGGGGATTACTTGCAGAGTCAACACATCCATGAGAGTCTAGCAGAGGATGGAGATAGTTGTGATACCGATACTTTCAAATGTTCATATCTCTACAGTACGGATGGATGTGTGTAAGATTATATTGGGATCCAAGTGGTGACAAAGTTAGTGTTGCAGTTTGGATGAGTCCTATGGGTTTACTTCACCATTTTCAGCATGGTGAAGTTGAGATCAGTTTTGCGCAGAGGAAGTTGGAGGGTACCAGACATGGCAGACTTCCATTCTGGGTTTGGGATCCAGGGATAGATTGCGTAGTTTTGTTTTTGCTGATGCTATAGGAGTCAATTAGAGATGTGTGGGACATTTCACAGTTCTTCTTGTGGGCCTTCCGAGGGATGGAGTTTCTCTGCAGTGGAGATTGCTTGGGGACAAGCAATTTCAAGGAGGGCGGACTGTAATGTCCCCATTTTTGCGAGCATCAGTATTTGGAGGATTAGCCTATCATTTGACCCTTGAAGGCTAACACAGATGGTTAGAGGGTCTTGTTTCAGGCAAATATCAGGGTGGTTTCTTCTTCAGAGCTTTGGGTGGTTTAGGATGAGCCTTCGTTTGGTGATTTCAGACTCAATTTCACATACTATATATAGTAAGTCAGTAGGTCATGAGGGCCCAGTGTTTCTATTTATAGTAGGGCACCTGGACAGGTGGTGGGTTCAACGTTGATCCCAATTTGCAGTTGGCCGGGTGAAATAAGGAGTAATGTGCAAATTACATTAATTAATTATTATTAAAGGTGACTTTAATAATAATTAATCATTAAAAGCATATGATAAAGTTATATTATAACTTTATGTTTAAAGGGCACATTTAATATTATTTTAATTGATTGGAAAGAAGCTTCTAGAGGATTGAGCTCTTCTTATTGAGAAATTATAAAAGGGGATCAACCAAGGCCATTGTAATCATCCTGATTTGATATTGATATTTTGATAATTTCTCATTGACATTTGGAGAAGGGAGCCCTAGGGTTTCTTCCAGCGTATCGGCTTTGGAGAACTAGAACTCTCCATTGTATCAGCATTCTGAGGTTGTGTGTAGAAACCCCTTGTTTCCCTGTTTTATGAATCTGACTGATTTTTGTTTGTTTTTGCGTTTTCTGATGTTTTTTGGTGTTTTTGCATAAATAATGAAAAATGCGATTTTCCAAGAAATTGATAATAAATTCAAATAAATTCTTTCTACTCTGAAAATGATAGATTCAATTGCTAAAATGGATGCCAGTCTATTTACCAAACTTCTGAAACGTTTACAAGAAAGATCCAGTTACATGCAAGTGAAAAAACAATATTTTTATCTGAAGAAAAACCTGATTTCAGCAGACTGATTTTATGCTTGATATGGTACGGCTATCCTTCATTCCAGCTTCTCACTCTATCTGGTGATGCCAAAAGATACCAGGAGCATAGGTGCCCCAGTTAGTGCAGACAAACTGGCCAGAGAGGAGGCGATCTATCCAACACAGAAGGTACGCCCTATTAAATGATGGTATGGCCTGCAATATGACTGGTACGGCTTTCACCCAGCAGCCAATGACTGAAATGTACGGCCTCTATTGTGGCCTTCAGATCTCTAGATGTTAGGCGCCTGCAAGTGACAAACTCCTCTGGAAGTATACTCTGAAGAAATATGTTTCAACTGTGAAGCTCTGTAATTTCCTCTGGATGAAGAAATCTCTCAACTGGCAATAGATCAGGTGATATCTCACACCCTCTGAACTGCTTTCAATGGAGATGGCTCGTTCCCCAATGAATTCGAGACTGAAACCCTAAAGCTTCTTGCTCAGACCAAACCTGATGAATTTTCAATAACTCAATATCACATAATGGCTCGAATCCCAAGGCAAATGCACTATATCCCTCAAAAGTGCGAATTCCTTAAAGATAGGGAATTTTTAAATAATTCGACCTCTTCTTTTAATTTCTTTCAAGAGTCTCAGCTCAAATATTAAATTATAAATTTAATCTTCAAATGGCCCCTTTCTGATGATGGGCGACCCCTTTATCAAAATCACTTAAGTTATAATAAAATATTATAACTTTATATTATAATCTCTAATTAATTAATATTTAATTAATTCAATTAAATATTAATATCTCTCTCATTATTCATCCGATGCCTGATCCGTCTGAAGCTGACGAACACTGAAGTGATTCTGAACACCAACAATCCATACTGCTAAAAATAGCAGGGGTCCCACGCTGACTGCCAATAACTGCTAAAAATAGCAACTTATGCAAGAAGTGTCCGAACGAGCCCGAACGAAAGCCAACTGATCAAAACTGCCAATCTGAAGCTGAGCCAACTCCAACTAGACCCTCTATACAATCCATCAGCCTACGAGGGTCGCATGATAGGCTAATCCTGTGCTCCGAGAGATGTCAACTAGAAGGGGACATGACAATCCGCCCCTCCTGAAATTGCTTGTCCTCCAAGCAATCTCAATGCCGGATCTTTTAAGAGTGTCTCAGCTCTCCCATGTAGCATCCTCCACTTGAGGAAAATCTCTCCATTTCACTAGATATTCCTGATAGTCCTTCTCATATTTGTCTCTCCACAGCCTCCGGATAGTTCAGTACTAAGATCAACTTTCCCTCATCATCAAGGAAGTAGAAGCGCAGGGCGGTACCACCTGCAGTCCCAGCAGCCTTCTTGGCGTGATACATGAAATACATTGTGTACCACGCTCTGTGGAAGCTCAGCTCATCACGCCAACTCCCCCTTCGCCTCCCGAGGTCTGAAGGGACCGTAATAACGTGGCTTAAGCTTCTTTGACCCACTCTTCCTAAGATTGGACTGACGGTAGGGCTGCAGCATCAAATAAACCATGTCACCCACCTCGAAATGCCTCTCCGTCCTCTTCTGATCCGCATACTGCTTTTGCTGATTCTGTGCCTTTGCTATATTCTCCTTGAGAGCCTTCATAGTATCTTGCGACTCTCACGCAGCTTGACCTCGGCCTGGGCACTCTCGGCAAACGGCAAATCGAGGAAAAGCCGGCCTCATAGCCGTTACAAGCGCCATGAAGGTGACATGCGAATGGTCATATGGAATGTCGAGGTTATAACAATACTCACACAAATGTATCCGTTTTGACCCATATGCTGCCACCTTATATAGTTTAAGGGTATCCTTCCACCCCTTATTCACTATCTCCGTGCAGCATCACATGCGTGGATAGTGGCAGTGCTTCGGTGTAGCTGGGTCCTACAAGTCACGGAATGCCTCTGCCGGAAGTGACTCAGAACCGACTATCCCTGTAAGCTCCTGATAGCCGAGGCAATCCATGTAGTCTGAACACCTCACGAAAGAATACCTTTGCTACCTGTGTAGCTGTGTAGGTTGTGGTGATCGGAAAGAAGTGGGCATACTTCGTAAGCCGATCCACAACTACATATATACAATCTAGCCCTTGGGCTTTAGGCAAGCCCGTAATAAAGTCCATCGATGGGCATTCCCACTTCCTGTCAGGAATTGGAAGTGGTACGCAATGACTGCCGGTCACGTGTTCTCCTGCTTGTTAATGACAAAGCGGGGCACTCCGCATGCGTATTGAAGAACATCGCGAGTCCTCTCGGTGAATCTCTCCGAGATACATGCAGTAGGTCTTGAAGTGCAGGGATGTCACCAGCTGTAATTGCGTCATAGAAGAGCCAGCATAATGATGTTCTTCACCTGCGGTAGGGGATCAAATATATCACGTTCTTGTAAATGATCAAGTCATTCACAAGTGTATGCAGTATCAGCGATCCCTCAGCAATCTTTGGAGGTCAAGTATCCTTGGCATGCCTACTTGCCACTATCATATGCCTCCGGTCCTCACGAAATGTGAACCATAAACGGCTCAAATATGGTCGTGAAAGTCATCAGCCACTCGTTATTGTACCTTTGATATCTGAGATATCAAGAGAGTCATAAATGCCGCAACTATGGGCCCATATGGCATGCGTAGATTTAGAGATCTGGCTGCCCCAAAGAAATTTTGTCTCAAAGTACGTGATGATTTTGATGCAAAATTTGCTGCCAACAAGATATTGTCAAAATTTTTCTAAGGCATGCATGATGGCGAGCATCTCCTTATCATAAATGCTATAAAGTCTCTCGGGCCCTCTGAGTTTTCGGCTCTCGTACACAATCGGGTGCTTGTCCTGCATAAGCACCGCACCAATGCCCTCACCTGATGCATCGCACTGAAGCTCGAATGGCTTCGAAAAGTCAGGTAGTGCCAAAAGCGGGGGCATGTGGTCATCAACTCCTTAAACCACCATAAAACATTCATGTGCCTCGAGTCAAATAAATGCACCTTCTTGATGAAATGCATCATAGAAGAACATGTGAATAATAATTCAAGTCTGGTAGAATCCACACAAACCGGCCCTCTCGGCATGTCCAGGTTGCCGGTGTAGGCGATCAATAATAAGCCGGCGGGATCTTTTGGGATCCATCGAACTCCTCTGCGGTATTGCTGACCTAATGTAGACGGGCAGACGCGTCCCCCCTCTAAACCTAAGCGTCACCAGGCCGGGGCGTCCGGGCGATGAGGGGCCGATACGACGTTTCGGTAGCCACCATTCTTTCGGCTTCGCCGCCGAGGCAAATGCAGGAGGCGCTGGCGTCCCTCGAGCGTCTCGGGGACGCCCAGGCGTCTCCCGCGGCGGACAGCCATTTGCAACATTAAAACTCAATTTTTAAAGATTTTTTTAATAGTCTATTTAATAATAAGGCGTCTCCCGCGACTGACAGCCAAAAAGAAAATAAAAAAAAAAAATTTAAAACATTTTTTAATATTTTATTAGTTCTATTCGAACCCTAAGGGCATGTGGGACCCATCCATTGTCGTACCAAGCATCGACCAGGAGAAAGTAAAGTCTAAGAGAAACAATGCAAAATATGTATTTTTCGGCTTCGTTAGCACTATTCAGAACCTGTGGAAAAATCATGAAAATGAGGTGCGTGATGTAGTTTCGAGTGGTTTCAAAAGTGTTAAATTGGTCTTGGCGGCGGGGGCGCTGCCCCTCGACCCCGCCCTGTACCGCGACAGGGAGCGCGCCAGGGGCGCTGCCCCCGGACCCCGCGAGGGGCGCTGCCCCTCGACCCCGCTGGGGGCGCTGCCCCTTGACCCCGTTGGGGGCGCTGCCCCCAAACCCCCGCAAGGGGCGCTACCCCTCGACCCCGCTGGGGGCGTTGCCCCCAGACCCCCATCAAATTTATTGGAATTGCCAAATTGCAATACAATCAACCATCATAGTACAGTTATAAGAGCAGTTGGCAGCTGAGCAAACGAGAGTGGCAGCTCTTGAGAAGTTGGCAGAGAGGGATAGAGTATTGGGTCAATTGATAGAGAAGGATACCCAAGTGGCCAATGCACAACGATAGAGCCAGAGGAGCCATCACAGATTGATGAGGATGAGGATGCTTCAGATATAGGGCTGGTTGGTGTTCCTTTGGCAAATCTTGACCTTGAGGAGTCCAGTGGTTCCAGTGATGAGGAGTTTGCCGACCTCCCGAGGGATGATTAGAGGCCTCTGCCTCCACTACGTTTTGTCATTTTGACATTTTGATTTTGTACTTGTTTTGATATCATATAATCATGCTACTCATTGTAATCATCTTTATAATCAAATATTTTTGATATAATATAATAGAAATACTCCATTTGCCAATTCAACAATTGTTACATTCTAGTATTGAGTATTACTATTCTAATTTCTAATTAGTAATTTGATATTGAAAGCTTCAATATTCAATGTTCAATGTTCAAGTACTAATTTAGTATTTCAATTTTGCTATTTTACTTCTTAATAGTCTTATACATCTTTTCATAACTAGCATTTTAAGTACCATATGTATAGTATATAGTATATACACCCTGTCCCCCTCCCGCCCCCCCGCCGCCGTCCCCCCGCCGTCCCCCCGCCGTCCCGAAATTGAGGCCCCTTTGTCCCCCCGTCCCGGAAACTTGTCCCCGTCCGTGCATCGAGTCGGTAGGTGGAACATAACTAAATATGTAGTCGGTCATTCCCAAATCACATCTGGATTCCTTGGCGTACAAGGACTCCCTCTCAAGAATACTCAATACGGTCTCCAGGCGAGCCAAGTGCTCCTGCCATGTCCTGCTGTATATAAGGATGTCATCGAAAAAGACCAACACAAACCTCCTCAGCAATGAATGAAAAACCCTGTTCATCGTAGACTGAAAAGTGGCTGGCGCATTAGTGAGCCCAAATGGCATCACTACGAACTCGAAGTGCCCACAGTGACATCAGAAGGCAGTCTTCTCTATGTCCTGCTCACGGACCCTGATATGATGATACCTTGACCGCAAATCAATCTTGGTAAAATAACAGGCACCATGGAGCTCATCAATAAGCTCGTCAATCCGTGGTATCGGATACTTGTTTTTGATCGTCCTCTTATTCAGGACTCTATAATCAATACACATGCGCAATGTTCCATCCTTCTTCTTTACCAATACAACTGAAGAAGCAAATGGTGACTTGCTAGGCCGAATGTGACCCATAGCAAGTAACTCCTTGATCGTTTTCTCGATCTCATCCTTCAGCCGTTTAGGATGTCTATATGGTGTAATCATAACGGGCTTAGCACCCTCCTCAAGCTCAATAATATGCTCTATGCCCCTGTCTGGAGGTCTACCTGGTGGAATATCACTGAACACCTTATCATGCTTGACTCTCAACTGCTGAATGTCCGGATGATATTCTGTCTTTTGCTGTCCCTCCTGTATAGGTGCTAAAGTGCACTCGGAAGCCCACTCTACCATGTCGTGACGCATGAGCCTCTCCATTCGACGAAAATAAATTGTTTTGATGTCGCTGTCCCATATTGCTTTTAGTATGTGAGTCTTCCTGTCAACATCAAAACGGATCTCCATGTCTTTGAGTCGAAGAGTGACTTCCTCCAATGAATGAAGCCACTTCATTCCCAAGACCAAATCAATATCCCCCATATTAACAACATAGTAATCTGCCTTGAACTCATAATTGTTCAAGCGTAAAGGGAGATCCTTTATCATGCGTTCACATCTCAAAGTGTATCCATCGGCCACCTTGACCCTAATGCCCTCGAACTCCTCAGTGATGAGTCCGCGTTTCTCAACGAATCTAGCATCTATAAAGTTGTGTGTAGCTCCTGTATCAAGTAGGGTAATGACCCTCTGTCCTGCCAACACACCCGCAGATCACGGAATGAGCCCTCTGCTTTGAATGCTAGATGGCCGGGCCTCACAATATCTGTAGCTTTAGCCTGTCTACGCTCTAGGCTCACGAAGCCTACGCCTCTGAATCTCAGACTCTCACGCTTTGTTGAATTTTCTGATTCTGAATCCTCATCATCACCTTTACATCCTTTCGATTTACCTTGTAGGTCTTAGAGGACAATCATTGATTAAGTCATAGGACGCTGCGGTAAGAAACCAAAGCTTCTGCGTGGAGTCGTGATAAGAACCTCCGCGATCCAAAGGTGGTGCTGATTTACCTTTTGAATGGATTCTTAAAATATCTGATTTTCTTTGTTAAAATCAGATTTTGTCCCTGTTTTTGTTAAAGCCTTTGTTGTCCCTGAAAGATGAAGAACCTCTAGAGTTAAATCTATTAGACGGTGCTGCTAACTCCATGCTTCGTGCTTTCTTCATCGCCTCCTGTAATGACGGAGGATCAAAGGCTTTGATCCAGCCTCTCAGTGGCTCTGTCAAACCCTCCATGAAGAGTACTACCAATCTCCTCTCAGAAATGTTCGGAACCATGACTGATAACTTCTGAAAGTCACCAATGTAGGACTCCAAACTGGCACTCTGTCTCAACTGAGCTAAGTCTCTGAAGTAGGATTCTGGATCCTTCCTATCAAACCGCTCAACCAATCTATCTACGAACTCCTGGTATGACGTGATCCTGTCATGCTGTAACGTAACCATACCGTGGTGCCACCAATCGTAAGCCACTCCCTCAAGATGCAGTGCCGCGTATCTAATAGCGTCTCTCTCAGCCATCGGACGCAAAGTGAGGAATGTATCTAGCTTACTAATCCAGGCCTGAGCTGTGACCTTGCCACTACCATCGAACATCGCTAGGTTAAGCCTGTTTGTTGCATGTTTTAAATCACTGTTCTGGTATCTAGGTCTCCAATCCTGTCGACCTCTGTGGTGCTCTCGCCTCTGAGTAATAAATCTGTCAAAAGAGATCCTTTCTCTGACATCTGGTGGTACTAACTCCCACTCCTCGTTCGCTGCCATAAGCGTATCAGCGAACAACTCCTCGTGCTCCTCACCTGCCATGACCTCCTCGGTCTCCTGTCTCACAAAGGTAGGCCTAGTAGGCCTGTCTGCTGTCCGTGAAGCTGTCCTAGGGGCTCTCCGTGAACCTGCCTCACTCTTGTCATCGTCACGATGTGGTGACAGTCTCCTCGGAGTACCCAATCTTTGTAGTGCCACTGTCAACTACTGCAATACCTCATTTGACTGCCGTTGACCTGCACGTAAATCTCTGAGTGCATGCAAAACCTCAGCATCATCCTGATCTCTGTTATTATGTGGAATCTCCATTCCTGGATTATCTGTTCTGTCAGCCATGATTTCCGGCTGCCGGATCGAACTCTGTTGCCTGTCAATCAGAGCACGTCTGCGTGTGTAATACCTGTGAGAGCCAATCTGTTCTGGCTGCATAAGACTGCTAAACCCTTAGGATGGCAGGATTTAGCTCTGATACCACTGTAGAAACCCCTTGTTTCCCCGTTTTATGAATCTGACTGATTTTTGTTTGTTTTTGCGTTTTCTGATGTTTTTTGGTGTTTTTGCATAAATAATGAAGAATGCGATTTTCCAAGAAATTGATAATAAATTCAAATAAATTCTTTCTACTCTGAAAATGATAGATTCAATTGCTAAAATGGATGCCAGTCTATTTACCAAACTTCTGAAACGTTTACAAGAAAGATCCAGTTACATGCAAGTGAAAAAACAATATTTTTATCTGAAGAATAACCTGATTTCAGCAGACTGATTTTATGCTTGATATGGTACGGCTATCCTTCATTCCAGCTTCTCACTCTATCTGGTGATGCCAAAAGATACCAGGAGCATAGGCGCCCCAGTTGGTGCAGACAAACTGGCCAAAAAGGAGGCGATCTATCCAACACAGAAGGTACGCCCTATTAAATGATGATGCATTTGCAATATGATTGAATGCGGCTTTCTGACAACCAATACGAAGTAAATCTCGGCCTCAATGGCTAGCCGGATCACGGATGTTAGAGCACGCAAAGTGACAAAACTCCTCACGGAAGTATACTCGAAGAAATATGTTTCGAAGCTGTGAAGCTCTTGTAATTTCCTGCGGATGAAGAAATCTCTCAGGCAATAGATCGGTGATATCTCACACCCTCTGACGCGCTTTCAGTAGGTAAACAAGTTTCCCCAATGGTCGGAGGCCCGAAACCTAAAGCTTCTTGCTTTCGGTCAAACTGATCAATTTTCAATAACTCAATATGCATCATGGCTCGAATCCCAAGGCAAATGCACTATATCCCTCAAAAGTGCGAATTCCTTAAAGATAGGGAATTTTTAAATAATTTGACCTCTTCTTTTAATTTCTTTCAATAGTCTCAGCTCAAATATTAAATTATAAATTTAATCTTCAAATGGCCCCTTTCTGATGATGAGCGACCCCTTTATCAAAATCACTTAAGTTATAATAAAATATTATAACTTTATATTATAATCTCCAATTAATTAATATTTAATTAATTCAATTAAATATTAATATCTCTCTCATTATTCATCCGATGCCTGATCCGTCTGAAGTTGACGAACACTGAAGTGATTCTGAACACCAACAATCCATACTGCTAAAAATAGCAGGGGTCCCACGCTGACTACCAATAACTGCTAAAAATAGCAACTTATGCAAGAAGTGTCCGAACGAGCCCGAACGAAAGCCAACTGATCAAAACTGCCAATCTGAAGCTGAGCCAACTCCAACTAGACCCTCTATACAATCCATCAGCCTACGAGGGTCGCATGATAGGCTAATCCTGTGCTCCGAGAGATGTCAACTAGAAGGGGACATGACATTGTGGGAGATCAGCTGAAGGTGCTTAATTGATTGGCTTCATCCAGGAGTCAACATTGTGCTTCATCAGATTTACAGGAGAGGTTGTTTCCGGGTATGCACATATTTGTAAAATCTTTGAAAGGAAATCAATAAATTTATTTCATTGCTGCAGTAGGGTTTATACTTACATTTGCAGAATTTTAATTTCATGCCTGTCAATCTTTAATAAAACACAAAAAAATTCAAACCCTAGTCAATCAGCAACAGTTAGCAGAGGTTAGAGACGACATGTCTCTTACACCCAATCGATATGTTCTTCACACTTGGAAGATATTGTTAGTGTAGATCAAGCAAATAAGAATCTACTATCCAGATTTATTAAAATATCATAATTACTTATAAAGATTACTAATTGCTGTGAGCATCATTATTGTATATTCACAAGTAATTCACACATCTACCATACATACACACATATATATAAATATATCACTATTTCCAACTGATTTCAATTTACAATAATTTCTTAGCATGAATACATATATATATATATATATATATATCTTTATTTTATTATATTTAACTTAATGTTAATATATACTTGATTCCCTTTTGCTGCTGCTGCCTTTCTAATATACACGTTCTGCAGGAGTTCCTTTATTCCCAGCCACGTTTCTTATCATTAGCCACTCTCTCTTATCTCCTATCCAGCCACCGACCATATCTAAGACTGGTTCTTATCTATTTATCTCAGCCACCGAGATATTTTCATAAGTTGCTGCCTAATAGTTTTCCCCCCTTCTTGTTGGATTATCTGCCTTATATATATGATCAGTTCTCCAAAGACATGACTCTCCATGTTGCCTCTTGGTATCACCCGCACCTTCCAAAGTGTTGTGTCTTTTGCACAGGTGGCTGTTTGATCATTGTTTGCTTTATCTTTAAATAAGATTGCAACTTATGTTTGTTGTTAGTTATCACGTCTTTGACTACCGATCATTGCTTTGTCTTTGTTTTATCAAGAACTATTATATTTCTAGGGATCGTTGTTAGTCTATGGGTTTATCATAACCTTTGGTTTGTATGAGTATTATTATTATTTTTATTATTATGATACTTATAATAAATAATATGAATGCTTTGTATGATAATTATAATATTATCAAGATAATTAAACTATAATGATGTTTGAATATGTATATATTTATATTTTAATATTAAAATCTTGGGAACATGATACTTATTGTATATAATGCTGCTGCTGGCAGTATAGTCTATTTGACGTTTCTTTAGTATATTTATTATTATTGATTTTTACATTAAAATTTATGTATTATAATGTTATTTAAATTGTTAATACTTATTTTGTATTTTCATTAATTGGAATATCATTTTGATAATTATAATTATAAAATTGCTAGTATATATTTCGTTATTTTATTCATTTATTTGCATTTCATTGTGTTACAATTTGGGGATATGACACAACGAATAATCATCGGGTAGCAAATCGAGTCATCGAATGGGAAGAGGGGGATATGATATTTCTTCTTTAGCATGGAAGTGGTTATGTAACTGCACCTACAACATTTTTAACGTTATCCTTGCTAGAGCCTCAAAGGAGAATGCATCCAGTGAAAAGGGAAATAAAACATTATTTGCAACCACTCTTACATTGGGGAGAGAGCATGATAGAGGGGGAGTGAGCTGTTGTGGACTCTTTGCACATAATGGTTTGTTGATATAAAATGGAAGTCTTTTTGCCATATTCCACGAAACCAGTGCAAATAGACATCCATCAAAGCATATCTGAAAGGAAGTTTGTGCATTGCAACGCTAAAAGACATGCATGTAGAATGTGGAAGCATAGACAACGCATTAATACCTCGAGGAGATGTCATCTCATGGAATGCAAGGATTGAAGGATATGCATAAAAATAATGAAAGGCTTTTGAGAATTTCAAAAATAAATACAATTGCAAGAATAATGCCAAACTCACGACAATGAGAGCATTTCCTCGTCCATGGGGGGACAATACCTTTGTAGACAAATGGGAAGCAGCATGCTAGTTCTATGATTTTGTGTCAAAACTCCAAGAATTGCCAACGACAGGTGCTAAGAGATACCTGCAAACGTTAGACCCTTCACTTGGTTCGGCGAAAGAATAGATGAGGTTATAAATCTATATCTTTCCACAAGCTTGGTGTAACCATCGTTGGTAAAAGAGTCCAGATTAGCATCACTTATATAGGCATGTTTTTCTCTATCCTTAATGTATTATACCCTTGCATGTAAAGAGTTTATTATGGGTGTTTCAGATAAAAATATTATGTTATAGTCTGAAATAGGAAAACACTATATTGGAGTTATATTAACAAATTTGATTACAAGAAAGAATGAATCTATGCAATCTTTTATTTAGCTTATTGAACATGCATCCTTAAAGGGAAAACGGTACAAATGCTAGAGAATGGAAATACCAAATCAGTATTCCCTTGAAAGAGTCATATAAGGTTAAATGGTATATTATGTTGTTTATTCAATGCAACTTTGGGTTGGGCATGATGATAAGCTGCTCAAATTTTGCCGATATACCATTCCACCCTTTGTTTTAAATAACATTATTCCTTGCATGTATGACATAATGTTAGTATCTTCTATATGACTATGTATATGTCAAGATGATGACTTAGTGTCATCAACATTTGCCCAAGAAGCCTAAAATAGGTGAGAGGGTAAACCCTAAAGTTTATGTAAGGACTTGAATTAGAGGCAGTAGCCTAGACCCTAAATGTTACAGGAATGTAACAAGGGAATTCAATGTCTCAAATATTTAACCAAACCAGATGAAATATCGATCTTAGTAAGTAAGCATATAAGAATGTGAATCTATTGAAGGATTAGACCCGTTGGGCTGCGATTGTGTTTATCCTGAGTTAACAACATTTCACTGAATTACATGAAGGACTAAAATTTAAAGGAAACTATATTCTTAAAGGGGATCTAACCTTTATTGTGTAGACTTTGTCTATGTAATATTCATACTATATAAGAGCCCTTGCCAATTCTGATTTGAATTTTCTGTTTTGAGCTCTTAGGAATTTTGTCAAGCACTTGATGTGCAACATTCTTTCAGCTGATAACTGATTTTTCTTTTACTTTTACTCATACAACGTGCAATGTCCCCGATTTCATGAACATCAGTTTCTGAGGGTTTAGCCTATTCTTGACCCTCGTAGGCTAAGGAGCTCAGTTAGAGGGTCTTTTTCATGGCAGTTACCTAGGTTATGGTTGGCTCACTTCGTGGATTCAGGAGTTCATTTGATGTTTCTTATGATATCTTGGATGTTGGATAACACACTGTTTGATAACATAATGTGTTGGAAAACATATCGTTGGATAACATATTGTGTTAGATGTCATATTTGTACTTTAGGAATTATATTTTATATTATTATAATTAAGTGTAAATATAATATAATATTATATTATTTCTGGAAGCTTCTAGATTGTGGGCTGACCTCTTGGTGAAAAAGAATAAATAGGAGAGGCCAGCCGTGTCTCATCATCCAGGAAATTGTTATGTGTTTTGGAGAATTGGTTTGGAGGAGGAACCAGCTAGGGTTTCTGCCATTCTTGAGATATTTGGGAACGGTCACTCCCATTGATTTGCAATTTTGAGGCTGTGAGATATCAGCTGAATTATTGCTAATTGTGGGCTTCACTCAGAAGTTCAATTTGTGCTTACTTGGGGAGAATTTACAGGTGCAGTAGCTGTTGTATTACTACCCTAGTTGAGTTGATTGTGGCAGCTGAGGTATTGCTACATCGTTTGTAGAGGATTGAATATTTACAGATTTAATGGCCTTTGGCCAAATCTGTGAAGATTGATCAAGTTTGGAAATAATCTTATTTATCAGGAAGACGGTGTAATGTCCCCATTTTGGGATTTCCCTAAATCTTCCTTGATTTCTTGAAGATATCCTTTTATGACTGTCTAGTGTTCATATTGCATTCTTTTCTCCTTTTCCTAATGTAATGTCCCCTTCTCGAGCGTGATCAATTCAGTAGACTGTTGGCCTATTCCGGAGACCCGTAGTCTACTTGAAGGGTAAAATTAGGGTTTCCCGTTTTGGAGGATGTTGTTGCTCAAAGTTTGGAGATTGAATTGCGGATTCTTTCTGGGTTTTTAGAGAGCTTTGCAGTGGTATGACTTGCAGTGCGATTTGAGCACCTTCAGGAATTTACTATTTTTAGTAAATTCTATTTCTGGCAATGGTCCTGTAGTTTTCAGTGCAGTTGGCTCTCTTCTTCAACCGGTTTAGTTGGTTTGTTCATTTTTGGCCTTGGGATGCATTTTGGAGAGATAAGTTATGATGATTTAAATAAATGTTATATTTTAATGTTGACCCCTTGGCCTAGTTGCATCACTTCAAGTTGTTCTAAAAAGGGGGTCTTCATGGGTGGACGTCTCATAGGAGATAATTTAATATTTTCTAAAGGTCTAAAATCATGCTTGAAAAAGGGACGCCAACTTTGATGAGGAAATTATTTTAAAATAAAGTCAAAACATAGCTTTGAGAAATGGGACGCCATCCAAGGAGGGAAATATGAACAATTCAAATTTGAAAATTAGGGCGCCTTCTTGATGCTTCTAGAAGTTTCCTCTCAAGCTTATAAAAAGAAGCCTCTACTCTTCAGTTGGACATCTTATGTCTTCAGTAAAGTTATGCTGCCAGAATGGTATCAGGATTGCTTCGAGGAATGTATGCCTCCTAGCCTTGGCTTGACTTCTTGCTTGAAAGATAGCAACTAGTGGAGAGTTAGTTGTAGTTGAGTGAGCTTTGTAGTGAGAAGTTGCATTGTAGAAGTTATTATGCATTTGAAGTCCTTTTTGAGCATGCTAGTGAATTTTTGATATTGCTGACTTCAAGGTGCTGAATGTTGTTTTTGCTCATATTTCAAAAAACACAAATATAATCATTTTGGGTATTGTTGCCATCTCTTTCTCTATGTGAGGCGACCCTTTGAGCTAATTTACAGATTTTTATTTGAAGATTGTGATTTTTCCAAGGAAAATCGCCCCTCTTGGTAGGCCGTACCTCTCAAGAGAAGCATTGGGATGTGTGCAAAATAATATCAAGGCTTTGGGGTGGCTTTCTTTGTTGTAACTTGGGCGCCATCATTATAGGAAGTTAATGCATTTGATTTGGAGTCATTTGGGTGAGTCTAGTGTGAGATACGTGCATTTTAGTAGGGTTCTATGTTGTTGGTTATGCATTTTCAGTCCATGTTCTGTCATATCAGATTTAGGTAATTGCATTTTGGTGAAGGGTTTGTGACTGGAAAGTCTTATTAAGCTTTGGAGAGATCTTATTTCATTATTGCAGCATTGGGAAGCTTCTAATCTTATGTTCTTGGCAGGCACTCTATTTCATTGTAAGCTGAACAGTAGTACTATCAGCATTCTCATCTATCTTCTACTTTTACTCATTGTAATACCCGCTGAATAAGTGGGAGAGGTTGGCTTGCCGCCTATTTACATTCTGAACTTGCATTGTAATATCATGTTGTTGATCGGCTGGGCCGTCACTGCATTTCATGGATCCTCTGACCATATGCTCGCCATCTCTCGGCACATTCTTGGTTAGAGTTACTTTCAGTTGGTAGCTTGTAGGGATCCTCTGACCATATGCTCACCATCTCTCGGCACATTCTTGGTTAGAGTTACTTTCAGTTGGTAGCTTGTAGGGATCCTCTGACCATATGCTCGCCATCTCTCGGCACATTCTTGGTTAGAGTTGCTTAGTTCAGCAGTGCATTGAGATCCTCTGACCATATGTTCATACCTTGCCCAACTCGGGATCCTGGTGTACATCCTTGGTAAGAGTTGTATTCCGCATCGTTTTGGTTTAAGAGCTAACCCTAATAGATGTGTGTTGCATTGCTTATTGTAATCAAAAATTGAAAAAAATTGGTCTAGAATTTTATAGTGGTATTAGAGCTAAGATCCTGCCATCCTGTGAAAAAGAATTTCTATGAGTGACAGAGAAAAAAGATACACAGAAAGAGAAGACAAGAAAAGTGCAAAACAGTGGCAGCCACCACCGGTTCTAGAAGGTCAGACTGTATCAGAGGTGTTAAGAGCAAATTGGGACTCTTCTCAAGGAATAGTAATGGGAGATGCTGAGAGGACATTGGGTGGTAATGACAGGTTTACTAGCAACATAAATGAAAGTGGAAAAGGGAGAGAAAGAACGCCAAGTCTGGGAAGAAGGTTTGAGAGGAAGATGGACGCCATGTTGGATATGATGTCTTTCATGATGGGGAAAATGGGTCAGAACCCAATTCCACAGAACAACCCAGGGCATACGGGAGAACATAGTGCTTCCAGCCAGCATAGTGGACATGCTGACCAGCGTACTTCAAATATCACCTACATCTCTTTCAGGTCATTTAAACCCACTTTCTTGGCACCAGTGAACCCTCAACCTGATCCGAAAGAAAATGCATCATTTGTGGAATAGTTGAGACTCAACCGTGCTGAGTATGATTCCCTCCCTGATGAAATCAAGCAAGACATGTCTTACAACGACTTTGTGGACCATAAAAGGAAGAATACAAGGCAAGGAAGACATCATGATCATAGGGGAACAGTAGTACAGAGGGACTTACACCAAGCCATCAACAAGGTTACGCTTCCGCATTTCGATGGGAGTGATAGCAGCTCAGCTAGGGCTTGGATACAGAACTTAGATAACTATCTAGCCCTCAGACCTATGGCAGAAGAGGAGGCAATCAAGTTTGCTACGCTACACTTGGATGGGGTAGCACACGAATGGTGGTACCATGGCCTAGTCACATTGGGTCATCGGTCTATCACTACCTATGATGAGTTCACCAATAGACTCATAGAGAGATTTGAGAAAAAGGATCCAGAAGTACATTTCAGGGAGCTGGCCCAGCTTAGACAGGATGGCACAGTTGATGCCTACATAGCTGAGTTTTAAAGACTTTCAGTAATGGTCACAGGAATCACTGAGAGGCGGTTGGTGATCCTATTTAGTGAAGGGCTTATGGAACCACTCAAGGGTTGGATTAAAGCTTTTGATCCGCCCTCTTTATAGGAGGCAATGAAGAAAGCAAGAAATATGGAGTGGGCTGCTCCTAAAGCAAAATTTCAATCCAAACCTTCATTCCACAAAAGGGATAGAGGAAAAAGACCTCACCATAAGGAGACCAAACAGCATAAAACTCATGTCACAAGGTTGGATCCAGAGACACTTAATGAACTTAGAAGAAAGGGGTTATGTTTCAAGTGTAGAGAAAAATGGTCCCAAGATCATATTTGCCCAAACGGAGTCAAAATTCATCAAATTGAATACTATTCAGCTGAATAAAGTAATTCTGCTTTTTCAGACCAGCAATCTGATTTTGATGACAGTGAAGTGGAAAGAGCCCCAGAAGAGTCCGAAGATGAGAAAAGAGGTGGGGGTACTTTTTCCCAACTTTTGAGCTTTCACAAAAATGAATCCTTCAAAGTTCGAGGAATGATTAAGGGGCAGTGAATAGTTGCTTTGATTGACACTGGAGCAACGCATAACTTCCTTGATGAAGGTATGGTGACAAAGAAAGGGCTCCAAACGGAAGAATTTGAAGGCTTCAAGGTTATGGTGGCAGATGGGTTTCACATTTCTTGCACCAAGAAGATTTCAAACATGTCTCTGCAGTTGGGCAACTATGAAGTCAAAGATGACTTCTATGTAGTTAATATTGGAGATACGGATGCCATCCTAGGCATTCAATGGCTGCGTTCACTTGGAGAGATTTCTCTAAATCTGCAAACCATGGAGCTCAAGTTTCAATCTGATGGAAAGAAGGTGGTGCTAAGAGGAATGTCTAATGGCGGTCCTCGGATTGTGTCATTCAAAAGAATGGCGAGGCTGATTCGGCATGATCAAGTTGAGTGAGTTGCGGAATGTATGATTCTTCCAGCTAATCCAGTTGAAACCAAGAGAGACTACCCCCCAGATATTCAGTCTATACTCACCAAGAAGAGCAAAGTGTTTGTTGATTTACCTCTTGGGCCACCTCCCGAAAGGGGATTTGAGCATGTCATAGAGCTCAAGGAAGGGGCCAAGCCAGTCATTACAACACCTTATTGGTACCCTAAGAAGCAGAAGGATGAGATTGAGAAGAACATCAAAGAACTCTTAGAGATGGGCTTCATTCGTCCAAGCAAGAGTCCCTTCGCTTCAGCTGTAGTTCTTGTGAAGAAGAAGGATGGTACCATCCGCATGTGTGTGGATTATCGTGCTTTGAATCAAAGCACAATAAAAAATCGGTACCCCATTCCCCGGATAGATGAGCTCATTGATGAGCTACACGGAGCCAAGTTCTTTTCAAAGATTGATTTGAGGTCGGGCTACTTCCAAATTCGGATGAGAGGGTCTAATGTTGAGAAGACGGCGTTCAGATGCCACTATGGTCACTTCGAGTTTTTAGTCATGCCATTTGGGTTGACTAATGCTCCTGCTACCTTCCAGTCTTGCATGAACAGAGTCTTTCAGAAGCAGTTGAGGAAGTTTGTGTTGATCTTTTTTGATGATATCCTCATCTACAACAAGACATGGGAAGAACACCTCAAGCACTTGGAGGAAGTGCTTAGCATCCTAGAATCAGAAAGTTTGTTTGCCAAAGAATCCAAATGTGAATTTGAAATGAAAGAGCTGCTCTACCTTGGTCACATAATCAGTGCTGATGGAGTGAAGGTTGATCCTGAAAAGATCAAAGCGATAGTTGATTGGCCACCTCCAGAGAACTTAACTCATTTGAAAGGGTTCTTGGGTCTTTGTGGTTTTTGCAGAAGATTTGTGAAAGGCTACTCTCAAAATGCTGCTCCACTTACTAACCTCACTAAAAAGGGGGCTTTTTGTTGGTCAGAAAAGGCTCAAAGTACTTTTGATAAGTTCAAGAAGATCATGAGCTCTTGTCCAGTTTTGGCCATACCGGATTTTTCCAAGCCTTTCGAGCTACAGTGTGATGCATCCAGAGAAGGTGTTGGGGCTGTTTTGATGCAAGATAAGCATCCCATTGTGTTTGAAAGCAGAAAGTTAAGGGGTATTGAAAGGACCTACTCCATCTATGACAAGGAAATGCTTGCAATCATGCATGCATTAGCTAAGTTGAGACAATATTTGGTGGGGAGCAAGTTTGTGGTCAATACTGATCACAATAGTCTCAAGCACTTCATGCATCAGAAGGATTTGAACAAAAGACAACAAAAGTGGGTGAGTAAGCTTTACGATTTTGACATTGAATATGACAAGGGGAAAAACAACATTGTGGCGGATGCTCTATCTAGGAGGCCTCATTTGAGCTCATTATGTGAGCTTACTGCTGATTGGAAGGAGATGTTGCTTGCTGATTATGCCAAAAATCAATTTGCAACCAGCGTCATTGAAGGTACTTTTCATGATGAAAGGTACAAAATGGTTGATGGTTTGATACACTACAAGGGAAGGATCTTTTTGGTGGCCGATTCTAAGCTCAAAAAGAAGATTTTGATGACATTCCATGACATCGCACTTGCTGGTCATCAAGATTTTTTCAAGACATATAGGCAGATTTGAGAGAGGTTTTCTTGGAAGGGGCTGAAAGGGGAAGTCCAACGCTACATCGAAGAGTGTCCCACTTGTCAGATGAACAAAAATGAGCATTCTCTACCAGCTGGTCTGCTGCAACCTCTTCCCATTCCCAACCAAAAATGGGAAAGCATATCAATGGACTTCATCATCGGGTTGCCAAAGGTCCAAGGCAAAGATTGTATCTATGTTGTAGTGGACAGACTAACAAAGTTTGCTCACTTTTTTGCCATCACTAGCTCTTTTTCAGCAGCTCAAGTTGCAGATTTGTTTTTCCATGAAGTGTTTAGATTGCATGGGTTGCCGAAAAACATTGTGAGTGATAGGGATAGCAAGTTCCTAAGCACCTTTTGGCAAGAAGTTTTCAGGATGAGTGGTACGGTGCTTACTCCAAGCACTAGTTATCACCCTCAAACGGATGGTCAAACAGAAATAGTGAACAAATGGTTGGAGGGTTATCTTAGAAATTATGTCTCGGAGCAGCAAAGAGCTTGGGTAAAATGGGTTCACCTAGGGGAATATTGCTACAATTCTTCCTTTCACATGTCAATAAGGATGTCTCCATTTATGGCTCTCTATGGTTATGAAGCTCCTAGCTTTGTTGATTTGGTGTTTGGTGATAGCAAAGCCCCTCAAGCCAAGGATTTGTTGCAGCATAGTCAAGATATCTTGAAGTCCTTGAAGAACAACCTTCAGATTGCACAAAATCAGTAGAAGATGTACGTTGATCAGTGGTGTGTTGAGCGCTCTTTTGAGGTTGGAAATATGGTTTATCTTCGACTTCAGCCTTACAGACAATCTACTCTCAAGAAGAGTGGAGTTGAGAAGCTCAAACCTCATTTCTATGGGCCATTCAAAGTTATCAGAAAGGTTGGAGCAGTAGCTTATGAATTGGAGCTACCATCAAATAGCAGAGTACACAATGTCTTCCACGTGTCTTGCCTCAAGAAGGCACTTGGACATAATGTTGTTGCTTCATCACAGTTACCACCTTTGGACGAAGAAGGACAGTTGATTTTGATTCCAGAGGGGATTATTGATTCCAGAGAGCGTTCTTTGAGAAGAAGAACAATCAGAGAATACTTAGTGAAGTGGAAGAACTTGCCTCTGGAGGATGCGACTTGGGAGAATGAGGAGATTCTGCAGCATCCAAAATTGCGATTGCTTGAGGGAAAGCAATCTTGGGGAGGGTGGACTGTAATGTCCCCTTCTCGAGCGTGATCAATTTAGTTGACCGTTGGCCTATTCCGGAGACCCGTAGGCTACTTGGAGGGTAAAATTAGGGTTTCCCGTTTTGGAGGATGTTGTTGCTTGAAGTTTGGAGATTGAATTGCGGATTCTTTCTGGGTTTTTAGAGAGCTTCGCAGTGGTATGACTTGCAATGTGATCCGAGCACCTTCAGGAATTTACTATTTTTAGTAAATTCTATTTCTGGCAGTGGTCCTGTGGTTTTCAGTGCAGTTGGCTCTCTTCTTCAGCCAGTTCAGTTGGTTTGTTTATTTTTGGCCTTGGGATGCATTTTGGAGAGATAAGTTATGATGATTTAAATAAATGTTATATTTTAATGTTGACCCCTTGGCCTAGTTGCATCACTTAAAGTTGTTCTAAAAAGGGGGTCTTCATAGGTGGACGCCTCATAGGAGGTAATTTAATATTTTCTAAAGGTCTAAAATCATGCTTGAAAAAGGGACGCCAACTTTGATGAGGAAATTATTTTAAAATAAAGTCAAAACATAGCTTTGAGAAATGGGACGCCATCCACGAAGGGAAATATGAACAATTCAAATTTGAAAATTAGGGCAGATGCTTCTAGAAGTTTCCTCTCAAGCTTATAAAAAGAAGCCTCTACTCTTCAGTTGGACATCTTATGTCTTCAGTAAAGTTATGCTGCCGGAATGGTATCAGGATTGCTTCGAGGAATGTATGCCTCCTAGCCTTGGCTCGACTTCTTGCTTGAAAGATAGCAACTAGTGGAGAGTTAGTTGTAGTTGAGTGAGCTTTGTAGTGAGAAGTTGCATTGTAGAAGTTATTATGCATTTGTAGTCCTTTTTGAGCATGCTAGTGAATTTTTGATATTGCTGACTTCAAGGTGTTGAATGTTGTTTTTGCTCATATTTCAAAAAACACAAATATAATCATTCTAGGTATTGTTGCCATCTCTTTCTCTATGTGAGGCGACCCTTTGAGCTAATTTACAGATTTTTATTTGAAGATTGTGATTTTTCCAAGGCAAATCGCCCCTCTTGGCAGGCCGTACCTCTCAAGAGAAGCATCGGGATGCGTGCAAAATAATATCAAGGCTTTGGGTTGGCTTTCTTTGTTGTAACTTGGGCACCATCATTATAGGAAGCTAATGCATTTGATTTGGAGTCATTTGGGTGAGTCTAGTGTGAGATATGTGCATTTTAGTAGGGTTCTATGTTGTTGGTTATGCATTTTCAGTCCATGTTCTGTCATATCAGATTTAGGTAATTGCATTTTGGTGAAGGGTTTGTGATTGGAAAGTCTTATTAAGCTTTGGAGAGATCTTATTTCATTATTGCAGCATTGGGAAGCTTCTAATTTTATGTTCTTGGCAGACACTCTATTTCATTGTAAGCTGAACAGTAGTACTGTCAGCATTCTCATCTATCTTCTACTTTTACTCATTGTAATACCCGCTGAATAAGTGGGAGAGGCTGGCTTGCCGCCTATTTACATTCTGAACTTGCATTGTAATATCATGTTGTTGATCGGCTGGGCCGTCATTGCATTTCATGGATCCTCTGACCATATGCTTGCCATCTCTCGGCACATTCTTGGTTAGAGTTACTTAGTTCAGTAGTGCATTGAGATCCTCTGACCATATGCTCACACCTTGCCCAACTCGGGATCCTGGTGTACATCTTTGGTTAGAGTTGTATTCTGCATCGTTTTGGTTTAAGAGCTAACCCTAACAGATGTGTGTTGCATTGCTTATTGTAATCAAAAATTGAAAAAAATTGGTTCGGAATTTTACACCTAATCGATCATAGGATAAAGATATTCATAAATTTATTCATTTTTGTATGAAATAATCACAATTACTTATAAGGCTCAATAATTTCTACAAGTATCTTTATTGTATAATATATATATATATATATATAAATAATGACATACAATAATGTGAATGGAGCATAACATATCCGCAATGTTATAAGATAATTAGTAGCATGCATGATTTATTAATCAATAAAAAATAGATAACATAATAAATAGCATCATGTATGAATTACTATTAATTAGACTATTATTTAAATCCATGATGTATTTATCAACATCATTATTTAAATGTACAAACATTTATCTAGCTTATTATTTAAATTCATAGAATACTTATCTCCTTATATTCAGAAAATACTTATATACTTTCCATCTGCCTATCTTTATAGATTTCAGATGATCTACAATCTATATTTTATCTCTTGTTTCCCCTTCTATTCTCTGTTTCCTTCTTTTTCCCTATACATATCTCATTCTTTCTCTTTTTATATCTTCACATTCAAATGAGAAAATGTATCTTTTTGAAAAGAGACATTCATTAGAAGAGACACAACCCTTTGAAATGATTGCTGCCTTTTGAAAACCAATTCCAAACCTTTCTAATTTCTATTTTTATTGTTCTCTACACATTATTGATAGATTTCCTTTTATATCTTCATTCCTTTACTCTTCTATCTTCTTAAAATTTGATGTGTATTTAATATAACTTTTTTTCCTTTTTTTTTCCCTCACACCCCACAAACTTATTTTATATCCTTATACCTCCATGAAGAGAGGCACCTCTTTGAATAGAGATAACCCCACAAATGGACATGACCTTTAGTTAAACATTCCTTAATGATATCTCAAATTATATTTATTATTTTGTTTTGATGTGTATTATATTTTACTATTTTATTTGTAATATTATTTATATTTATTATTTAAATATGTATATTTTAATATTTATAATATTATCTCTTAATAACTATTTGATAATTATGATATTATTTATATTAATGTATTGTCGATATATATTTATAATTACAATATTATCTTATGATGATTGTAATTATAAATATATTAAAACGATAATATTTTCTTTTATAATTTTAATATGTATTGTGTTATTCATTTTCACTTATTTGTATCTCAGAGTGTTCTAATTTCGGAAACATGACAGTCCTCCCCTCCCTACTTTGCTTGTCCTCAAACAAAAACATCTTAGTTTCTTCTAGGTTCTCTTCTTCTAATTTGTCACCAATGGTACCCAAGTTAGTGACGTTTATATATATGAGTTAAATGAAAATGTTCTATAATGATTACTCTATTTGAATGCAAATATATAAATATATTAAATGTATACTTATCTTAGATTTTCTTTTGTGATGGGGACATCACAAGTCTCCCCTGCTTGACATTGCTTGTCCTCAAGCAATCCTTATAATTATTTTCTTCCTTTATCTTTTGACGTTCTTTGCCGGTATAGTGGTCTTCATCTTGGAAAAAGATTGTAACATCTTGTTACAACTAATCTCCTTCCAGGCCTTCTGGATACCTCGCTATGGAGTATATCCAGCCTTCCTGGGAAAGATGGACACATTTCTTCCAGGCCCTCAAAATACCTTTAAAGGATATCCAATCCTAGGAAAAGGGGTTATGTCACCTCATCCTAGGTCCCCGGGACACCTTTTTTCATGGGTATTCAATCCTGGATGTGTCACTTCTTTCCAGGCCCTCAGAATACTTTTAAAGGATATCCAATCCTAGAAGAAGGATTTGTGTTACCTTTTCCTAGGCCCTCGGGATACCTTTCTAAGGGTATTCAATCCTAGAAAAGAGGGGTTGTGCCACCTCTTTCTAGGCCCTTGGAATACCTTTAAGGGGTATCAAATCCTAGGAGAAGGGGTTGTGTTACCTCTTCCTAGGACCTTGGGATACCTTTAAGGGTCATCCAATCCTAGGAAAAGGGGTTGTGCTACCTCTTCCTAGGCCCTCAGGATGCTCTTCTTAAGGGTATTCAAATCCTAGGGAAAGGGATTGTGTCACCTCTCCCTAGGCCTTCTGGATAACTCATTATGGAGTATATCCAGCCTTCCTGGGAGAGGACACATTTCTTCCCAGGCCCTCAGAATACCTTTTAAAGGATGTCCAATCCTAAGAAAAGGGGTTATGTCACCTCGTCCTAGGCCCTCGAGACACTTTTTTCAAGGGTATTCAATCCTAGGTGTGTCACTTCTTCCCAGGTTCTCTTCCTTAAAGGGGTATCCAATCCTAGGAAAAAGGGATTGTGTTACTTCTTCCTAGGCCCTCGGGATACCTCTTTTAAGGGTTTCCAATCCTAGGAAAAGGGGTCGTGTCACCTCTTCCTAGGCCCTCTGGATACTTGATTCCTCAAGTTTATCCAGTCCTAAGCCTTATATGCAATTTCACATATTATCCTCAAGTCCTGTGCTTGTACAAGAAGAATATCTTATTAACTCATTTGAAAGTATTACATTCAATAGTTCATCTCTTGTTTTAACCAAGAGCCATCATGTTTTGCTGTTCCTAAGCTTTATTCTTAAAGGCCTTAATAGTTTCTTCTCTTTCCCATGTAGCATCATCCTTAGGGAGTCCCTTCCATTTAACTAGGAACTCGATGATGACCCTATTCCTTAATCTCTTCTCTCTGGTGTCAATGATAAATTCTGGCTCTTAAGATAAGTTGTCCTTCATTGTCTAGAGGAGTTAACTCAGGTAGCTCAAGCACACAAGCAAGTAGCTCAAGCAGGCAACAAGCAACTCAAACACATAGGCAAGTAGCTCAAGTAGACAAGCAAGCAACTTGTTGTACCCAAAATAATTTTTTTGGCATTCTGTATAAATTGAGCTAAATCCTTGTTAAAATGCCATGTAAAGTCTGTTTTAGGTCAAACCAATCATAAAATCTTGGTGGGTTATTGTCAAGGAACACACGTACAAAATTCTGAAAACTTGAAAATTAGGGTTTTTTGCCCCTATTTTCATGGAAAACCCCCAAAAATAGGACCTTCCCAAAAATCATTGAAAATGATTTTGATAGGGTTAAAAGGCTTCACGATCACATTGGTCAAGTCAGAATCATCAAAAGATAAGTTTTACTCTGGTGGGTCTATTTCTATTTTTCAGGAACAAAGTTAGGAGCTCCGCAGCCATTAATGGCAGATTGGCCAGTACCAGGTGCTGAAAGCTAACCTTCGAAAGCTTCAACGACGCAACCATGGCGGAAAAGGTCTAAAATGATGCTGTTTGATGAAGGGGATTTTCAAAAATGAAAAATGCTGAAAATTGACTAAGTCTGGGATTTTCAAAAATGAAAAATGCTGAAAATTGACTAAGTCTGGAGAATGCACGCCTTGCTGCCAAGAGAAGGCTATGCAGTCCAATGCCTTAGTCATTTTCCAAACATCCATACACGATGAACATGAGACATGAAGAAATGGTGATCTTCGACGGAGGAGTTTTCTAAAATTGAAAAAGGTCGAGATTTGACTAACTCTGGAAATGCTACGAAGGAGAAATCATTTCACGAGACAAAAAGAGCCTTTTTCAAGCAGGGGCGCCCATGATCTTTTAAGGTCAAATGCAGTCACCAAGATCTTTCGAGACATTCATTCTTGACGTTTGCTTGCTGGCGCGACAATGAAACAAACAGATAAATCATCTGAGGAATAGATCACAAGCAGTTGCTGACGAAGTGAAAAGAGGCAATTGAAGAAATATCAGGAAATGACTGTAAAAGGTGGAGATCAAAGAAAAAGAGCCTTTTCAAAAGAAAGGCTCCCTTTTTTTTGGACCTCCAGATGCTAATAAACGACAAAAGGCTTCCCAGGATAACCTTCTCAGCCCAAGTAGATCTCGGAAACGCAACTGAAAGCAAACATCTGAAGAGCATTCAACGGATAATCCAGATCAAAGTAGGCAACTTTTCAGATGAAGATGATCAGGCCAAAAGACAAAAGCGCCCTTTTCAAGGAGGGGCACCCTTGAATAAAGGAACCCTAAATTGAGATCCAGGTTTTCTGAAGTCAGTCATTTTTGGCAGAACAGAGCTGGGTACCTGATGAGACATCAAGCGAAATCATCTGACTCTCCGATCAACGAGAAATCCAGATCAAAGCACGAGAGGTCATTTCAAAAGGCTGAAGAACGAAGTTTGAAAATTCACCAAGGCATTAGCAAAAGAGCCTTTTCTTGGAAAAGGCGCCCATTCTTTTGAAGCCCTAAACTCAGCTTTTTACCATCATGCCTCCCAGGCACTCCTCTTCAGGTCAAATCCAGCTCAGCAGTGAATGTGTCAGCATCATCTCAGGATCAACAGATCAAGCCAGATTCAGGATCAAACTGAGGTTGTTCAAGAGAGAAAATAATAAAAAACTTGCAAAAATCAAAAGGGACGCCTTGAAGAAGTCAAAGGTCAAGTTGTTGACTAAAGTCAAGATATTTTGAGCAAAACTTGGCTAAAACACTCCACGATCAGTGGAAATCACCTTTTTGAACTTTAGATCAAGCCAAAATCACTTTTGATCGAGAGTTAGGTCCCCAAACTTGTGGATCTAAGGCTTGAGTCTATGTAATCAAGGTATAGACATCCCACTTCATTATTTCATTGCAGGTTGATGATCAAGAACAGCCATAAGCTCTCAAGGATGCCATTTACAGATCTGGCCAAGGTTTTCATCCGTTCTTCGATATTTCTTGCAGATCTGAAGCAGAAGAAGATTGCTAATCTGAGGTTGGATTCAGAGACGGATTTTCTCAGAGAGTCAGATAAAAACTTCCAATCCATCTTCTGTCTACTTCCTCTCTTCTTGTCTTAGGTTTTCTTGCACATTTCAAAAAGGTGGCAGGCTACATCAGATCAGATCAACTGGGTAGATCCAGCATAATTTTCCAGAGAAACCCATCTCGTCAAATTTCCGAAAATCAGCATACTTGCTGCCCCTATTTTTGGGGGTTTTTCCTGAAAAAGTTTCAGAATCAAAATTCTGAGGAACTGGGCTTGTTCAGCATTGAAGCACGAACAAAACCCATGTGCCAGATTTTTCCCGGAAAAATACTTCTCGCCAGGCTTATTTTCAGGGTTTTTCGGTTGTCTCAACATGTCCGTTTTACAGTCAACAGTGAGTTCTTCTTCACAGAATGAAATTTGGCGTCCTTGGACCTCCAATTGAGCAACCAGACCTTGCACCAGCAACTCTCCAACCAGATCTTACACACATTGTTGGAGAGCAAACGGACATCATCAGCAGTCTACGGATCTTTATCTTTGAAAAGAATACATCTCCCGCTCAGTGGAGACCTGCAACAATTACTCTGGACGAAGAAGAAAGAAAGGCTGATCTTGCAGCAAAAAGACCAATATTACCACCTCCCGCGTGGCAGTAAGCACCTTGGCTTGCCAGTCGCGAAGAGGTCATTCCAAGCACGAAGCCGCCAAAGTTACCAAGAGCAATAGCTTGCGCAAGAAGAGATGTCGTGTCATCAAAGCATTGACTATCCGGAAACGAAGAAGTCAACACATGGATCAAGGAGCTGTTGACCAGAAATGGTGAAGTGTGAAAAGACACCTAGGAAGGACGTCCTACCTTCCAATTGGCATTTATGATACTTGAGTTTGACTTGATGCTTCTTTCCAAGTCAACTCAAGATGATATTAAATGTAATTGGAGTTAACTTGATGCTTCTTTCCAAGTTTAACTCCATATTCCTTAAATCATGCATTGTCAGATCCCACTGATTAAGGATGTCTAATTGGCTTCCAAGATTTGTGGATCTTAGATCTCCACTAAATGTGGATGTCTATTTTGGAGGGATACTTTCATTAAAGTTCACCTTGTTTACTTTCAAATAACTGGTTAGCTGACTTTACTTTCAGCTAACAAGTAGTTTTCCGCTTAACCTTGTTCCCTTTTTAGGAATAAATCTTGTAATTGATTGGCAGAACTCATTGTTAACTCAAGGAGATTTTGGGGTTGCCTACCTTTGAGTTCTATAAATAAGAGCCTTTGGGCTCATTGTTTGTTTAACTTTTACTTGCTATGCAAAATTGCTGCGCCATTGTTGCCAACAACTTTGAAAGCGGATACTTGTTCACTCTTGGATGAGAGTTTGTTGGTCGATTGTAATTGTGCATGATTTCGTGCCTTTGCTTTCCCAACCTTTGTAATTCGTTGATGAAGCTTTGAAGGAGAATATCAGAAGGCGCTTGCATTTTGGTCAATCTTTTTGAGTTGTGTCCACGTCTTGTGTTTAATAGCTCGTTGTTTCATTTCCCTCCTTGGATAGGAGTCCCTCCTCCTTGGACATTTGTTATTGACAAGTTATCGTTTGTTGTTGTTTAATGTGTTGACTTCCAAGCTATACTTCGGATAGGAGTCCCTCCTCCTTAGCAAGCTCGTTGGCCAAGGCATCGTAAAATTGTTGTTTCTCGTGAACTATTTCCTAGCCCATACCTCGGATAGGAGTCCCTCCTCCTTGGCAGGTCTCAGATCTAGTTTACCGTATAGAGTGTTTGCTTGTACCAACCTTATCTTGGTGTATACCCGAGAGTTCAGAGCCTCGGTCATATTCTCAGGAGACGGCGAATTCAGGTGATCCAACCAACCCATTCCCGCTCCTTTACCCTCATGCTCTGTTTACCTTGAAGGTATTGGATAGATAGAAGTTAGATTAGTCATAGTTGAGATCTGCAGAAACCAGAGAAAAAACTTAGCTACGGCGCATTGTGTTTGTGCACCCTTGTGTCCCCGCCAAAGGCATAAAAAGATAGGAACTTAGTTTACATTTCCCTTCCTTACGCATTCTCCCAGCAGAGGGACTTCTCCTCTTTAAATAACAAGAAGTGTTGCAAAACATTTGAAATAGCTAAACGTTTACAATCAGCACTCCAGGTGCTAATTTAAACGCCAACACAACTCAAGCATGCAAGCAAGCAGCTCAAGCATGCAAGCAAGTACTCCAACAAGCATGCAACTAGCTCAAGTAGATAGGTAGGCAACTCAAGAATGCAAGCAATCAGCTCAAGCGTGCAAGTAATCAGCTCAAACAAGTAGGCAAGTAGCTTAAGTAGACAAGAAAGTAGCTCAAGCATACATGCAACCAGCTCAAGCAAGTAGCTCAAGCAAGCAAGCAAGTAGCTCAAGCAAGTAGGCAACCAGCTCAAGCAAGTAAGCAAGTAGCTCAAGCAAGCAAGCAAGTAGCTCAAGAAAATAGGCAACCAACTCAAGCAAGTAAGCAAGTAGCTAAAGCAAGCAAGCATCTAGCTCAAGCAAGTAGGCAATCGGCTCAAGCATGTAAGCAAGTAGCTCAAGCAAGCAAGCAAGTAGCTCAAGTAGACAAGCAACTAGTTCAAGCACACATAGGATGGTAGGAAAGATGCTTTGATACCACTGTAATGTCCCTATTTTGGGATTTCCCTAAATCTTCCTTGATTTCTTGAAGATATCCTTTTATGACGGTCTAGTGTTCATATTGCATTCTTTTCTCCTTTTCCTGATCAATCATAGGATAAGACATTCATAAATTTATTCATTTTTCTATCAAATAATCACAATTACTTATAAGGCTCAATAATTGTTACAAGTATCATTATTGTATAATCATATTATATATATATATATATAAATATATATAATTACATACAATAATGTCAATGGAGCATAATATATCCACAATGTTATAAGATAATTAGTAGCATGCATGATTTATTAATCAATAAAAAATAGATAACATTAAATAAATAGCATCATATATGAATTATTATTAATTAGACTATTATTTAAATCCATGATGTATTTATCAACATCATTATTTAAATGTACAAACATTTATCTACCTTATTATTTAAATTCATAAAATACTTATCTCCTTATATTCATAAAATACTTATCTACTTTCCATCTACCTGTCTTTATAGATTTCAGATGATCTGCAATCTATATTTTATCTCTTGTTTCCCCTTCTATTCTCTGTTTCCTTCTTTCTCCCTATACATATCTCATTCTTTCTCTTTTTATATCTTCACATTTAAATGAGAAGATGTATCTTTTTGAAAAGAGACATTCATTAGAAGAGACAACTTTTTGAAATGATTGTTACCTTTTGAAAACTAATTCCAAACCTTTCTAATTTCTATTTTTATTGTTCTCTACACACTATTGATAGATCTCCTTTTATATCTTCATTCGTTTACTCTTCTATCTTCTTAAAATCTGATGTGTACTTAATATAACTTTTTTTCCTTTTTTTTTTTCCCTCACACCCCACAAACTTATTTTTTACGCCGAAGGCGTATCCTATTTCAAGTAGACCAAGCTAATAATGGTGATCTAACGGCTGAAGCAGTTTTCTGACCATTGAAGCTGTATTGTCCGTTGATCGCTGAGCTGAAAAAGTATGAGGAAGTATGTCGTTGTCGTTCGAAACTTCGTGGTCTCCACTGGGCCAGCTTTAAATTCTTGACTCTTTCTCGAGAAGAGGGCATTGGTATTTAATGGATGGAAGACATGCCGAGCATTGATTCTTTTTGCCGATATTTACACCAAAGGGTTCCCTCTATGAAATGAACTCATTGAGTTTGACGATCAACGGCGTGCATTTCTGCAGAAGGAATGCAAGGTGATCCAAGCAATCTCATCCACTGAAACGAAAATTTATTGCCCACCAACTAATTGGATAATAATGATGCGGTGCCATTGAAAGCTTCCTCTCGCAATCGCATACAAATCTGCTTTGAGAATGGTGTTGAATCAGTGAAGGCCATTTGTGGATGTTTGTGCAAGTTGTGTTTGCGATTTCTCTCGCCATGTACCATCTCTGGTGAGCCAGGCAAGTTACTGCTAAGAAAGTTGCCAACAACAGTTAAATGAGGAGGATCGATGGAAACAAGATGAGGACTATAAAAACAGTTGTTGGATTTCCTTCTTCCTAGTATTCATTTTTACTTAATGTTGCAGGTGTTTGGAAGTGTATATTTTTTTCATATTTTTCATTAACCTTCCTTTTGTCTTCATTTTATAGCCGGGAAGTTTCCTTCAAATGTTTTGTTGTTAGTATATGTATGAATATCTTTGTTCTTTTGAGCTCCAAACGGTGAATGGTGGATGTGAGCCAAAGGGAAACTAGGCAGTGGCACTGTCAAATCTGGGGCCATTATGCCCTTCTCTGTTATCATGGCTTCTTGGCATATAAGAAAACTTGAATTGGCAGTAGACGTGTTGGCAAAAAATATGTGGGAATGCTCAATTTGGTGGTGATGCGAAAAGCCCAGTATTGTCATATCGTGGATTATGAAATTTGGTGAAATCCTTCCCAACAGGGCTTCAAATGGCTTCTCCCACTCGTCCATGGCTTTGATAAGTAGCTCAAATGTGCTTCCTTACTCCAATTCTACAACTAACTCAACGCTTGTGGGCAGCCCGTCTACGGAGGGCAATGGAAGCTCCAGCAGATGATTTTTGGGATGGGGGTGTAGCTACGATATCTGCTGCCCAATCCATCTGATATTGAAGGGAGTGGAGAGGAAGGAAATATTGAGACCGTGAGCACCTAATTTCTTGGCCAGCTCTAAGAAGGCTTTCATGTGGCTGTCGATGTCCCATTTACCCTTTCCTCTTTAGAGAACTTAGCCCTTTTCTTAGTTGAAGGCTCCTCACCTTCGAAAATGATTCCACTTACAAAATGTGAAATTTTTTGACCGACACTCCCCAACGATCTTCTCTGGTCCTAAGATATATCCTCTCCTAAATAGACGTTTCACTCATGAGTTTCGTGGAAAGTAAAAAGTTGAAACAGGTGCTTAAACTAATTGTACCTAAATAGCCCAAAAATTGAGCACAAATTTATGGCTTCCAAGGAAAAGGCTAATACAAGCAAAGATCATCAATATCGATAGAAGGCATGATAGCTATAGATCAGATTCTAAACACAAAGGCAGACAAGCCAGATTTCAATCTTAGCCGATTTGTGGAGAAAATAGATGATCTTGTTGCTCATTACGACGCTCAGCTGGTGTAAAGAACTGGACCAATTTTTTTTTATTTTTCAAATGCAATTACAATCAACACGCACTCGTTAAGGTTAGCTCTAAACCAAAACGATGCTGAAGCAACTCTAACCAGAATGTACACCGGGATCCCAATGTGGGCAAGGTGTGAGCATTGGTCAGAGGATCTAATGCAGATGCAACTGAAAGGGAACTCTAACCAAGAATGCGCTTGTGCAGACGAGCATATGGTCAAAGGATCAATGCATGATGAACAGAAGTAACCCTAACCAAGAATGGCGCCGAGTGATGGCGAGCATATGGTCAGAGGATCCCTAAACTACTAACTAAAAGTAAATAGGCGGCAAACCAGCCTCTTCCACTTATCCAGCGGGTATTATAATGAAATAACAGAGAAGAAGTAAGATTGCTGACAGTACTACTGTTCAGCTTACAATAATTAGAGATTTGCCTGCCAAATACATAAAATAAGAAAGTCTAACCATGCTGCAATATAGTATAATGTCTCCTCAATGATCATAAAGACTTTCAACCCAAACCCAACTCAAAAGATAGACTTTACGCAAGCTGATATGACAGAACAGCAACTTAATATGCATAACCAGCAACCCTAGAATCCACTAAAATGCTCACAACTCACTCAATACTTGCCAGAATGACATGAGACTTGATGCAAACGAAAGCTAGGATGATGACAATGAAGACTAGACAAAGAAACAACTGACAAATTGAAGTATTTTTTTTTCTAAACACTTGCCAGGCAAAACAGAATGGAACAGCCTCAAGAAATGTTCTACCAACAAGATAAAATCCAAGACACCTCTAAAAAATCTGCAACTTGGCATAGAGGGGCGCCCAAGGCTAGCAAATGCATGGGTAAACTACCCAGAACCAAAATAAATTCGCCCAAAGACTTATGAGTATAAACTTCAATCTGCAATACAAAATCAGCAACTCCAGATTTTGATTAAAATGCAAGAAACTGAACTACAAATGCAAAACAACTTCTACAATGCAAAATCTCACTACAAATCTCACTCAACTACAATCTAACTCTCCACTAGTTGCTGTCTTTCAAGCAAGAAGTCGAGCCAAGGCTAGGAGGCATTCATTCCTCGAAGCAATCCAAATACCATTCCGACAGCATAACTTTACTCAAGACATAAGATAATCCAAATGAGGACCCAAGACCTCCTTTTATAACTTTGTGAAGACTCTCCAGAAGCTTCTAGAAACCCTAACTTTTCAAATTTGAAATAACTCCTTTCCCTCCAAAGATGGCGTCCCATTTTCCAAGCAATATTTGACTTTAATTTTAAATTAATTCCCTCCTCAAAGAAGGCGTCCAACTCAAGCATGAAATAGACCTTTGAATAATAATAAATTTCCTTCAATGAAGCGCCCACCCTTGAAGAACACCTTTTAAGAACAACTTGAAGTGATGTAGCTAGGCCAAGGGGGGAGTCAACATTAAAATATAACATTAACATAACATTATTTAAATAAAATGAACTTATCTCTCCAAAATGCGTCCCAAGGCCAAAATTGATCAAACCAACTGAGCTGACTGAATATGAGAGCCATCCGTGCCGAAACCAACAGGACCACTGCCAGAAATAGAATTTACTAAAAATAGTAAATTCCAGAAAGTTGCCCGGATCAAAGTGCATGTGATACCAATGCGAAGCTTTCTGAAAACCCAGAAAGAATCCGCAATCCAAAATCCCAAACTCCAGGATGTAGCCATGTAACTTACTAAAAATAGTAAGTCCGGAAAGGTTGCCCCGCAGTTGCAAGTCATACCTCTGGCTCTCTAAAACCCAGAAGGAATCCAAAATCCAAACAACCAAACTCCAACAAGCAAAACCTTGAATCATCAAGAGAACCCACCAAGTAGCCGGAAACCTTAATTCTGCCACTGACTAGCCGACAGCACACTGGGAATAGGCTACCAATCACTGAAAAGTGAAGTGCTAAAAACGGGGACATTACAGCTGGTACAAACCGTGCCCTTTATTCAGTTGATTTGAGTTTTCCATATTTTGTTGCCAAACAACACCATTCCTATCATTAGACGAACATGCAATTTTGTTCCGATGTCTGCTTGGATGGAATTTGGCCACGACAATGAACAACACGAATGTTTTTGATGTGGTCATTCATTAAATTGTTACATTTCACACCTCTTCGACGCACCCATTGCACACTAAGGTGGAATTGCTAGTATATCCTTATACCTCCATGAAGAGAGGCACCTCTTTGAATAGAGATAACCCCACAAATGGACATGACCTTTAGTTAAACATTCCTTAATGATATCTCAAATTATATTTATTATTTTGTTTTAATGTGTATTATATTTTACTATTTTATTTTTAATTTATTTGTAATATTATTTATATTTATTATTTAAATATGTATATTTTAATATTTATAATATTATCTCTTAATAATTATTTGATAATTATGATAGTATTTATATTAATGTATTGTCGATATATATTTATAATTACAATATTATCTTATGATGATTGTAATTATAAATATATTAAAACGATAATATTTTCTTTTATAATTTTAAGATGTATTGTGTTATTCATTTTCACTTATTTGTATCTCAAAGTGTTCTAATTTCGGGAACATGAGAGAAGGTATTTGATTGTGGAGAAATTAGGGGTTCTCATAGAAGGAGTTCGATTGGAAGATACAAACATACAAAGACTTGGAAGCTGCCGCTACAGAAAAAGAGGTAGAATAAAACAACGAATTATGTTGAGCTTGAAGGCATCACTTCAGATGAGACTAGAATCGGTACATGACTGCAGATAAGAAAAATTTGGTGTCCCAGGTCAAATACTACATTCAGGAGGGACTTTGAGAAATCGTGGCAGTGCCAAGTCTATAACTGCGAATATTTTTAGAGGCCAAATCAGGGAATTTTGAATTAAGACAATGACGTCAGATAAGAAGACGGCAGACCAAGGACGAGTTTATGAGGACCAGCGTGGCCTTGATTAAAGAAGACAAAATTCTGAAGGGGCGATAAAGACAAATAGAATAGAATAGAAGACTTTTAATGTCCACGAGACCAAAAGAAGGCCTATGGGACAGTGACCCCTGCTATTTTAGCATTGTGAAGCGTTGTTCTCCTGCCATTAAGTTTGATAATGAGCTCTCCCATTCTGCCTAGCCAATCCATGCTAAATAAATCTTGAAAATTTGCAGCTGTTAACCCACTTGTGTAGCTTCCTCTGATGTCACTATAAGCTTTACAATCTAGGATAAAATGTTTTTCAGTTTCCACTTGCCCATCTGCACAAAAGATACAAACCCTCTCTTCCCAAACTTCTTTTGGCCTTTTCCATCTCCCCGTTTCACACCGAAGACGATGTGAGTTAGTCCTCAATTGTGCAATGAGAATCTTTGACTTCCACAGAATATTTGCCTCTATATATGCTTTTTGTTGATGGTCCAAATTGGGATTAAATTCTTCAACATAATATTTTTTCTTTCTCCCAACCGCTCTTGTCCACATAGCCTTGCGAAATTTTTCAACCTAATAGAGGAGGACAAATATAATAGGAAAGTCAACAATCGAAAGCTCCTTGTCATCAATAAAGACAAAAACGTGGTAAGTGATTTGTCAGGGGAAGCGCATAACTTTGGCTCTGACGGGAATATAATCGCAAGAGACAATATAACATTCATCGGTGAAGACGTTGATCAATCCACCAAGAGTAAAGCCAAATCATGGAGTTCTTAAGGCGTCAGGACAATGACTGAAAAGAGACAAAATGTAGGTAAAGACAAGTTCAGTGAAAGACAAATACACTAGAAGACGTCCAGGCATGGGAGCTGCTTGGCAGCGTATTTTAGTTGGGGATATTGATCCAGCCTGAAGGTGCAAGAAGGTATGTTCATAATATATCGTGGCTTCATAATTTGTAGATACGCTTGCAATTAAAGAGAAGTCAGCGAATAAATTTGGGGACAACGAATAAGCCGTTCTAGGTGGGACACAGCTAGGAAAGGGACGCGATTTATAAAGGGAGTTAAATACAGAGGAATAGATGCAATCCAGACAAAGGCAAGCTTGTGAAGCTGACACGATTACTAGGAGTGAGACGTCACTACAAACTCAAGACAAATTTGGCATTCCAGTGCACTAGGTTCCTCTTATTTGCATTGAATTACAGTAGAATTGCTTTTAGATATTTGTTTCTGTTGCAAGCATTTGAATTGCTGTCAGAACAGCATTATTCCTATTGCATTGTATGCCAAACATTATATTGGACAATCAACATTATACTGAGTTGAGATCACTTAGTTGCATTGTATGACTTCCCTCATATTTGGGACAAGCATTGAAATTCTGATCTAGCATTGTAATCAATCAGATGGAGGCCATTTATATTTACAATGATATGGAGTTAAGGCTTGCATACAAACTGTTTGTTGAAATGATAGTTGTTGAAATTGAGTAATTGCATTACATAGTTTGAAAGGTTAGAGAGTTGTCTTTGGCTTGTCTTGTTAAGTCTTTAATGAATTTAACATCAACTCAAAGGGCAAACAAATAAAACAGCACCGAACCTAGCTGACAGCAATTGTACTACAAGTGTTTGACAATATTCCTTGAGCATACCTTCAGCATTTTGAGGCCATAATCAGCAAGGGATATTACACAATGCATTAAAAGACTTTAACTAAAGATGCCAATGCAAGGAGGAATAAAATGCAATATATTTTATTTGACTTTTCAAGTGGACTGAAATGAAATGCAACTGTGCAAATGATCAAGTACAGCTAATGGACATTTTATAAAACAATTACCATGTAACCCCAGAACTTCATTTATATTGTGTGCAATCATGAATTCAACTTCAACAATGCTTTTGCCAATAAATATGGATGATTTTGCAGTAATACAATGTCACAACAAAGTGCAGGCCTGAATGATTCTAGAATGCAAATCCAACAATGACTTCCTTCTACACCGAGCTGGTACAGCAAGAGTTATTATTACAAACACTTTCATGTGCATCTCCAAACTTTCTATTACAATGGTGAGGCTTCACATCCAACTTTGGCCACTATCCCTTACAGCAGGTCGCCCTCAAGAGTGATGACTTACAAAGAAATCATTGACAATGCAACTATGGCAGTGTACTAGTGACTTTACAATTGCAGTCTTTATTCTCAAACTGCAATATTGCTGTTGCTTGTCAAGACAACGATTATTACTAGAGACTTATTAAGAACTAAAATGCAACGACAAGGCAATTCAAATGAAGAAAGGAACCTGGGTTGTCGCCATGAAGAACTATGCTAGTGAGGTGTAATGTCCCCAATTTTGCGAGCATCAGAGTTCAGTGGATTTAGCCTATTCCTAGCCCTCGTAGGCTAATATGTCTAGTTAGAGGGTCTCTTTTGGCGGTGATCAGAGGAATCTCTCCTTCAGCATCTCGTGTGGGTTCAAGTAGCTTTCAGTTGATTCAGTTTCATATACTTACTATTTATAGTAAGTTTGCCGGCAAGCAATTCTATTTATAGCAGGGCACCTAAAGTTCACATGTTGGCAGTGTTGATTCCCAAATTCAGTTGAGTTGGTGAAATAAGGAGTTTTGCCTAAGTTATAACATTTAATTATTATTAAAGGTGACTTTAATAATAATTAATATTTTAATATTATATTATAACATTATATTTGCACTTTATGACTTGAGGGTCCATTCATCATTAAAAAGGGGGCCGTTTTAATTAATTACTTGGGCGCCAATTTCAAGGACATATTTTAATATTCCAAAGTGCAAACATTATATTATTTTAAAATGATTTAAAAGGAAAATTGGAGGGGATTGGCCTATTATCTTTTATCCCACATTGGTGAGAAAAGTGTATGAGCTCCTCCAGGAAAAGTATAAAAGAATCTTATGGGGCTCATTTGGGGGATTCAGAATTGGTTATTGGATATTTGTTTATGATTTCTCTTTGGCGTTTGGAGAAGGGAGCCCTAGGGTTTCTACTAGCATATCGGCTTTGGAGAACGGAGACTCTCCATTGTATCAGCATTCTGAGGTTGTGGAATATCAGTTGAAGGTGCTCACTGTTGGCTTCATCCAGAAGTCAAGTCCATGCTTCATTAGATTTACTGCTTCAGTTTTGCAGGAGAGATTTGGAATAAGGGTTTCAGCATCTTTCAAGTTCAGAAGATTGTTTCCGGGTATCTTTCTTTGTAAAGCTTTCAGAAATTTATGCAATATCAATAAAGCTTCATTTTCAGCATTTAACTTTGTTTCCAGCTGTATATCATTGCATGTTATGCTTCAGAGATTGTTAATCTCTTGAATGCATATTTTTTGTCTGGTAATCATTGAGAAAATATATAAAAATTACAAACCCTAGTTACTCAGCTTCAGGTTTCAGAGGTTAGAGACGGACAGGTCTCTTACATGAGGTGAGAATGCACTCGAACAACTTCATAGTCGACTCTTTTTGATTATTGGAAGATGTGCCAAAGTGCCTGACATGATGTGAACTCCTCCCAGCAATGTTCGAATGCAAATAAAGTCTCCAATCTTCAAAATCACGACTCTCGTGATTTATCAATTCGAAGCCTTCAGAAAATATCAAGCAACTCCCAACTTGTCTTGCTCTTGTCTTTATTTGCTGAGATGGAAAATCCTTGTTTGTCTTTTACCTGAGCCCTTATCCTTCAAAAATATTATCGAACTCCTATGCCTTTTCCTAAGACGCGGCAAACACTTTGTCTTATTATCAGTTTATCCAATCGCTGACTTGAAGATAAGTATTTTCTCCAAATCGAATTATATGATAGCTGCGCCAATTTTATTGAGGAATTACGGTTTCTTCTTATGGATGAAAATAATATTGAAATGCCTCCAACTGTAAATGACTTCCACCAAAAATCAAACTCTTCAAAACACTGCGAATGATCTTCAAAAGATGTAATTAGATTCTACAAAAATCGAACTTTCTTGACCTCCAAAATTTGGTCCCCAACCATTAAATTTTGGTAAAATCGTTCCAACAAGAAAATATCTTCTTTCCATACTAATTTGCAACAATACCTCAGCTGCTGCAAATCTCCAATGCAATAATAAACCAGCTATTGCATCAAACCACAACTCCTGTTAGAAGGGCAATAATACATCAGCTATTGCACCTGTCAAAACTCTCCAATGAAGCACCTGTAGAATGTAATGTCCCCATTTTGGCCATACGCTCTTCTGTGACTGATAGCCTATTTTTGGAAGCCCGTAGACTCATCAGAGGTAAAATTAGGGTTTCCTATCTTGTAGGGGTTCTAAAGCCTTTTTGAAGGTTTGCACATTGGAGTTTCGAGTTTTGGATTGTGGATTCTTTCTGGGTTTTCAGAGAGCTTCGCAGTGGTATGACATGCAAAGGCATTGGGCAAATTTTCAAAATTTACTATTTTTAGTAAGTTCTATTTCGAAAGTTGCCATCTTGGGCGTGTTGGCGTGGTTTTGAGACCGCACCAACACGTAATAAAGTCTCCCAACGGATACTCTATCCTCTCTTGAACAAAGTATTATTCAACATGCTAAGATTGCAAGTAAGATCATGCTTTCAACTCCAAGGTTCCTTTAATGCAATAGACTCAGTTGGCTCGATGTGATTTTGCTGTGTTCTTACGAGGGGACTTACACAATTGTTCAGGATACTTGTGATAAACAACAGTTATATGCTTTGAAAGGGATTTTGTGCGAATGATCTAGCCTTGAAGTACGAGTTTCCTAAAGCTAACCAAAATGTGCGGAATTGAATGGCTGCAGAGATTTCTAAATTCTAACCTAAATGCAAAGGGTGTTATGCTCAATTTCAATGAACTTCAAACAAACGTTGTCTAGCCTCCTATTGGACAGCTTCAACAAAGTTAGTGCAATCTTCAAAGGGTAAAAAGGGTGTTCAAATCACGATTCAATAATGCAAGTACCATCGCAACGATGCATAACTACACATGAATCTTGATTGAAGTTAAGTACAAAGTGTTCCAGTTGACCACGCAAGACAAACTTACCATCAGTAAGATTGTTAGTGGTATGGATCAAAGAAGCTCACTTACATCAAACATAAGCATCCATATCTAATTATTAGCATGAAATTAAGTCCTAGTTGAAGTCAAAGGAAGAAGAAACCTCACAACTACTCACAACAAAGTTTGAATTCACCATCAATGAAATGCTTTATTATGATTAGCCTTTGTGACAATCTCTTACAAAAATTCTCAAAGGGAGAATTCCCCTTCTTCTTCAAACAATGCAATGAAAACTACTCTAACTCAAAAATATCTACTCTCTATTCTGCTCCAATATCCACTAATTGCTGACTACTTCTGATTCTAACTATTACAAATGAGGGGGGGACTCCCCCTTATATAGCTGGCCAATCTCAACGGACGGTCCAGATTGAATTACAATGGAGGGCTCAGATCGAGCCACCTCAGCCCTAGACAAGTTTTGCCCTAAAAACCGCCAGAAGGTGGAGGAGTGGTGTCATAAATGATCCCAAAAATAGCAGATTCCTCCTTGACCACTATGAGCAATTAATGCCCACTACCCTTCTAGAAGATTCTCGTCCATGACTCGGATTCCCTTGCTCTTCTCTCTGACCGCGTATGCTACGAATCGGGCCAGCACCTCATCGACCTCTTCCTCAGAAATTGCTGGAGTAAGATTAAGCTGATATTCCAGGATAGCCACCATCTGCTCATGTTTTTCACAAGACTTTCCCCAAGCCTCAATAGAATCCTGTGTACTCTGAATAATTGTTGAAAACGTAGAGATGTTTTCAAAGTCAAGCTGGGAAAACGTCCTCATCTCAGAAAAGAAAGGCTGCAATCTTGCCTTTAATCCTTCCACCTCTACCTCCTCATGAGTTAGCCTCCTTGCGAACAACGCATCCAACGTGTTGAGGATACCCTCGTGAATATTCCTCATTGCTTTCTTGATCCTGGAGGACTCCATAGCTGCCGTGTCAAAGAAGCTCTTTCCAGTGAATGCCGCTGAATGCCACCCACGAAAATCATACCTGTCGCCTGCCTGGATCACTCCCTCATTCACCAAAGTTTGCGTGGGCACACGCATCAAAACAGCAAGGCGGGGAATAGTTTTGTCTTGAAAAATATGGGTGTCTCCCCAAGCTTGCTCGACATTATCTAGGCGTGAAAGGATACCAGATGCATTCTGAAATGATGAGACAAGATCGGCCATGAACTTTTCTGCTTCAGCACGGACACCGCTTATCCACTTGTCTCCCTCTCGTATAGCTCTCTTCATCTCCTCAAGCCCACTGATTGGCTCTCGTGGTAGCTCAGGCGGAGGCTCTACCACTGGATTCTCTTGAGCAACTGGATGTGCTAGATGTTGCACATATTGGACCAATGCCTTGTGCTCCTTTTTCAACCTTTTATACTTCCCTTCCTTTTTTACCAACTTGTCCTTCAACGCTTGGAATGAACTTTCAGCTTCCTCAACCACTTGCACTCCGGAAGGACGTCCGAGCTCAATTGTGGTGACTGTGTAATTTTCTGGCATAGCGTCACTTAAATCATGATCCTCCCTTGGAACAGCAATATGGAGGCTGCGTGAACCGGCCTCATTAGTCTCCATCTTCGTATACTTCCTTGCTCTCTTCCTTTTAGGCGACTTACTTGTTCTGTTTAGAAGCTCCTCCATTTCAACTGCCAGGTCAGCATCATCGTCCTGATCCCTCCTTATTGCCTGTGAGAGCCAATTGCGCTGAATGTCGTAAATAATAAGGGGCTGCTCTTCAGTTGCTTCCACTTCCCGAACCTCCTCTCGAGCAGTATTTTGTTGAGGCTCAATTATTTCAACGTTTTGATCACTCTCCTCATGAACTCCAACCCTTGACTCTATGACGTCTTCCTCTTCGAAGGCATAATCAAAGTGGGTATCCGTTTCCGTTCCTCCCCTTCATCTGGCTGATTGGCACCTTCAGGGACATTAGCACTTTGAGTATCCAACTCTCTCGGCATTGGTTGGTTAACCTCTCCAACCTCTGGTTCTTCATTCCTTTGAGCCCTCTGATCTACAAACAGTGAGACTTCGCGCACGCTGGAGGAATGGGTCACCAACTGAGTGGATGATGTGTCCTCCGATCCCTGAGGTTCCGGCTGAACAGGCTCTTCCTGCTGTGGTGGCTCCACAGCTCGGGCAATTTGTTTCTTCCTTTTCGCCAACACTGGTGGCCTTTTATCACCCATGAGGTCGTACGTGAGGGCAACTGACCTTCTCCTCAATCTGTGAACGCGCTCCTCTACCCAGGCTCTTGTAAAAGTCAAAACGGGAATAGACAAGGTGTCTAAATCCGTAATCTCCGGCTCAGCCCAATCTAGTGGTGGAATCGGTGTATTCTTTACTGATTCATAATCTGGATGAATTAGCCTCGTATCCTCTTCGACTTGATCCGGCACTTGGACCACTTCACATTCTCTGATTAGTTTGAGAGGCAACCTCGAAAACATTCTTTTCCTAATCTCAGCCTCGTCTCCAGCGTTCGCCCAAAAATCCTCCAAGTGAGCTCTGTGTCTGTATTCCTCACCCTGAACTGTTCCGATCTTTCCCCGAGGATCAAAATCCTGCCGGCTGGTATGAAGAGTCAACTTATAGAACTTTAATTCATCTTCAGCCTCCTTGGCTGCCTGCAAAGTAGGGCATTCTTCAAGTGAGTTTCCCAACACAATGGGAAAGTGCAAGCCTCCCTTCTTCTTTCTCCTTATGATTTTGTCGTAGGCTACCAGTTGCCTAGACAGCTCAAGTAGTATCATCCTGTTCGTTGGGTACCTTGGTAATTTGTAGACGTATGAGTCGTACCCCGGCAGCCTTAAATAAGTAAACTTCGGGAATTGGACGAACCAAAACCCATACTCTTCTATCAACATCTGTGCCTCTTCAGATATTCTCTGTTGCAACCTCCGCTGAAGGGTCCTTGTGATATACATAGTGAAAGCATCATTTACTCTCTTGAAGTCAGCTGTGTGCGTGAGATGCAACTGTCTACAGGATTCGTGAATCTTGAACTGATTAAAACCACAGCCAATCGGTTCCTGGTATGCCAACCCTCTGTATTTTGTCATTCGAGCAAGCATGTAAATAACATACGAGCTCATGTAGAATGTTTTTGTTCTCTTCAAATTCCGGAACTGCTCATCAATGTTGTCACTTATCATTTGAGCCCAATTTACTTCCACCTTCCCTTCGAGCACCACACTAATGTAAAAGAACATCCATGGCTCGAACACAAATGACTGCGGGCTGCCGTTAACCCTACTGAGCAACATAATTATATCACAGTACTCTTGTTTCAGCTCCTCTGAAATTATCTGCTTCGGTAGTCTGGCAGCAGGAGGCTTTGGCTTTCGCATCCAAGTGGTGTTGATCCTCTTCATGCACTTCTCGAAAGACGTGGCATACATCTTGTCAGCCTTTTCCTTGGATTTATATAACATTTTGTCTATAGCCAGGATCCCAAACGCCTCGCCAATTGCGTCAGGTGCAAAGTTGGCCAATATCATACCATCCGGAGAAATGATAGTCCGATCGTCCGAGTTGTAAATGTTGGTGCACTCCAAAATCAGCTCTGGACAACGAACTGCTGGCTGGAACCCGGCCGCTGCATATAATCTGCTCTTGACAATGTTGTGCGACGCTTCTGTCGGAAGATTGCCACCTTGCCCATACATTCTGCGCATGAAAGCCTCGAGGTTGAAAGGCCCAAGGTTGGTGTCCGTCAAGTTCCCAAACTTCGACACAATCTTTGACTCAGGAATGAAGGATTTCTTCAAACTCTTGATGATCGCCTGCCTGGAGGCGTTTTCTTTGACAGCTTCGTTATTACCAGCCTTAGCTCCAGCTTTGCTTGTTCCAGCAACATCAGCTTTTCGTCCTTCGGCCATCTGCAAATCAAGAAGCAAACATTACACTTCAAACTTTTAAAATAAAAATCACGTGAGACGGCTGGCGAATGGAGTTGGCTGCAAAAGTAAATACAAGTTAATAGTTTCAGCAGTATACTTCGACTTCAAACTTCGATAGATTTAAACTTCGAGAATTAACACTTCGAACTTCAACAATTTGCAGCCAAAAGGATTTTCAGCTCTTCGGAAGAAATTAACTCCAGCAAACCCAACTTCGGAAAATGTTTCAAGTTTCAGTAACTTTCAGCAATTTTAAATCAAACTTCGAAAGTTATAAATCAGCAACTTCGAAGAATTTAAATCAGCAAGTTTGAAAGTTATAAATCATCAAGTTTCAATAATTTCAAATCAGCACTTCGAAAGTTATAAAACAGCAACTTCGAAAAGTTTCAACAGTCTCAAATCAGCACTTCGAAAGTTATAAATCAGCAACTTCGAAGGCTTCAACAATTTTAAATCTGATTTGATTCTAAACATTCAACAACTTCAGAAAATTTCAAGCTCAAGCAATTTCGACTTCCAGCACAATTAAACGATTTCAGCTTTCAGCAACTTTTAACTTCGAAAAACATTTCAACTTTCAGCAACTTTGAAAATATTAAATCTTCAAATACTTACCTTCAGCAACTTGGAGAATTAAAAATGCTTAACCTCGGCAGCTTACACTTCAAACTTTATTTCGAATCTCAGCAACTTCGCAACTTTAGATCTCAGCAACTTCGCAAATCTTCGAGAAATTCAAGCTTCTTGAAAAATCGATTTCAACACCCCTCACACTTTCAGCAACTCTCAATCTTGAAAATATTAAACCTCACAACTCAACAATCACTCTCAACTCACCAGCATAAATCTCAGCTTCGAATTTTGTGAGATGAGAATGAAAATCCTCAAGAGTTTTTATAACCAAAAGCTGGTGCTAATTTTAGCAGATGCCATTAATTCTCTTCATCATGACTTACGCATTTGCTAAATTTGAAAGAGAATATTCCAGTCGTCTTACAGTCGTCATAGCAATTTGCTATTCAGGGAGATTCTTTCCTTGATTCAAATTTAAACTTCCCTCCCGACTGCCAGTGATCTCGAAAAAGTCATTTTGCTTTGATTTGAAATAATCTTAATTGCCTTTTTAAAATGGCATATTTAATTTATTAAAATTTAATTCAAATGCCATTTTAATTTATTTTACCAGCGTCTATGAGAATTCGATGTCGACACTTTAAAATGGCTAGGCAAAATTTATTTTCCATCCATAATTAACTCCAAAATAAATTCCCCACGATTAAAATCGTCCAAACTTTTAAAATTTCATGTGTCCAAATTAAAGGGGGAATTTTAAATTTGACTTAGGAAAATAATTAAATCAATTAAATTAATTAATTTCTCCGACTTAGGCAAATTTTTGAAATTAATTGCCTAGAGAAATTTTAATTTCTCCCAACGCCTTCAAATTTTTTTATCTTCACGTCTTGATCAAACATCAAATAACTCTTTCCTCTTGAGGCACATATAACAGTTGAGCCTTCATTTTTAAGTGGGGCGCAAATTATAGGTTGAGTTTTTTTTTATTTTAACGCCTCTTAGTTTATTTTTGAATAATTTCTCCTATAGGCATACTTCACACTTATGTCTTCATCTTTGATTTTTCAATCATCTTGGTCTTAGGCGCAAATCAAAAGGGGGGGACATTTAATTTTTTTAACGTTTTAAAATTTATTCTTCCCCTCTCTAACCAAGGTGCAAATCATGCCTTTGATTTTCTTCCAACGTCAAAATCATCTTGGGGTTAGGCGTATTTGAGAGTTGCTCTATTCTCTTTGACGTGCCTTGGGAAATTTCCTATCACCCTCTTCAAAGCACAACATCAAGGGTAAGCTTTAATTTTTGGGGCACATATCATGGGTGGCTTTTAATGTCAATGCTTAGAAAATTTGCAATATACCTTCTCCAAAGTTGGGCGCATCTAAGAGTAGCATCTTCAAATTTAAGGCGCATATAGGGTGAGTAGCTTCCATTTGATAACATTTTATCCTCCAAACTTGGGCGCATATAGGTGTGTTAAGTTTCAGATTTTGAATGCCCTAGAAAATTTTCAAGCTCCTCTTCGAAGTTGGGCGTTGAGCTTATATTAGATAAATTTTGGTCTCCCCCTTCAAGGCGCATATAGCATATTGAGGTTTCATTTTGGGGCGCATATGACAGGGGTGGCTTTCACTTTGACTTAGACTAATTTCAAGCTCCATGGCGCATATCATCTTCTTCACTTCAAGGCGCATACAAGACCTTGTACTTCCAGATTTGAAATACTCAGAAAACTTTCAATCCTCAAGTTTAATGGCGCAAATCACATGCTGATCTTTTAATTTGTGTCTTGGGCGGGTTTGAAGTTCTTTGCAAAGAGGGGCGCAAATCACCCATGTAACGTTCAGTTTGATGACTTAGGAAAATTTGAAGTGTTCTCTTATTCTCCCAGGCACAAATAAGGGTACTCCTCAAGGCGCATATTGCAAGGGGAGCTTCAGATTTCAACGCTTTAGTGTATTCTCTAGCTCCCTTCATCCCAGGCACAAATGACAAACTAAGCTTTTAGTTTTCAACGACTTAGAAAAAATTTCTAACTCTTCCTTCAAAGAGGGGCGCAAATAGCCCTCAGAGCTTTCAGTTTGGTAACTTAAACAAATTTGAAGCCTTTTCTCCTCATTTAAGTTCCTGGGTGCATATACCATGGCCTACTTCCAATTTTCTCATCCAACACCCTAGGCGCATATGACATGTTGAGCATCCAGTTTTCAATACTTAGAACTTTCTCAATTCACTCCTAAGGCCTCAGGGGCGCATTTTAGTTAGGGAGCTTTCAATTTATGCCTTAGGCGCAAATGACCATGCCAACTTTTAATTTTTACGCCTTAGAACATTTTTGAATGTCTTAAGTAGCTAGGCGCATTTGACCAATGGTACTTCAAGTTTTCAACACTTAGGCAAATTTGCAGAGAGGGGCACATTTCATGTGTCAAGCTTTCATTTTTTTTTTATTTGGGCGCATTTGGCACATAGAGCTTTCAATTCCAACACTTAGAAGATTTCACATTTTTCCCTTTGACTTGGAGGGCGCATTCTGGCCATAGAGCTTCCGGATTCGACACTTAGAAACTTTTCATCATCTCTCTTGAGCTGGGAACATTTGGAAGGTCCTGCTTCAAATTTTGCATACTTAGTAAGTTTCCAGCTCACCCTCTTCTCCTTGGGCGCATATGAAGGGTGGAGCTTTCAATTTTCTCACACTTAGTAAAATTTCCAAGCTCCTCTTCAAAGAGGGGCGCATTTGAACCCTTGTGCTTTCAATTTTAATGACTTAGAATATTTCAAGTTCATCTTGCCTTCTCAAGGCACATTTGGAGGCATGATCTTCCAATTTTGACACTTAGAAGATTTTCCCAAGCTAAGAAGGGGGGCGCATTTCACCCATGCTACTTCCAATTTTCCAGACTTAGGCAATTTTCCATCTTTCTTCAGCTTCTCAAGGTGAATTTCGATGCCGAACTCCAAATTTTATCAAACCTAGTGGATTTCATACCCCTTGCCAGATTTAGGGTGATTTTCTCCTGCTAACCCTAATTTGCCCTGAGTTTCTATTTTTAGAAAGTTCTCTGAATTTCGCGCCTTCAACTGAATTTTAACTCCAGAAAGCCTAATTTTTGCCCTGTTCTGAATTTCAACTAATTCGTGTTGTTGATGCCTGATGCCTGTCTGCACCTGCTATTTTTAGCAACCTGCTAAAAATAGAAATTGCTCAGAAAGTCTTCAAACTTCATGTGTTGAATGCCTGAAGCATGGTGATCATAGCTGGATGCTGTTTTGGAGTAACTGTCCTGTTCTGACTTTGATTTTAGGAAACCCTAATTTTCTGCCCATGCCTGCTAAAAATATCAATTATCTGATTCTCCATCCTCTGCAACTCCGTTTGTCTTGAAATTCGCGCCAAAGATCCCTCATCGCATGTTTGACTCAGACTCTGAGATTTGATGTCGGCCGCTATTTATAGCTTTCGAAGTGACTTACTATTTATAGTAAGTGCTTGTTTCGAGACTTCCTTATCTCCGTTTGACTTGAAATTTGGACAGCGTGCTCCTCGTTGGTGAACTTGCCTCCTGGCCGGCGCCTGAGATTGACTTTCTATTTATAGCCCGTGTCGAAAATACCTTACTAAAAATAGTAAGTGCTCCGATTGCCTTCAAATTTTGCCAGCAGACTCCCTGAAAGATGTTGATCATGGTAGGATACTTCAGTTTTGGGCACTTTGACGTCTGATTCCTCATTTTTAGCCCTCAAGCTCGAAACCCTAATTCTCCGGGCCTGCTCAGATGCCTCCGCTTGACCCGTTTGACGCAGTTCAGCTTGAAGTGTGAAAGGCTGCCGAGTGGCCCTGCTAAAAATAGAAAGTACGAAAAAAAGTGACCAACCTAACCGGATGATTTTTTGCGGCATGTCGCAGAAAAATCTTGAAAAACCCAGAAAAATCTCCAACGTGCAAGCCTTTGGCTAAAAATAGCAAGTTTCAGAAAAGTGACCAGTTCCATTTGCATGTTACACCATTGCGAAGCTCTTGGAAAACCCAGAAAGAATATGTCGACATGCGCTGAGAGAAATCTGCATGCAAACCCTAATATCGGCCTCCGAAGGCCGAACGCTGAAAGTTGTTATCTTGCTTTGCATGTCATATCACTGCGAAGGTCTCGAAAAACCCATAAGAAATCTCCGGACATGCATCAGAAAATATAACATGTAGACCCTGGAATCTGCTCTGGAAGCCAGACTGCTAAAAATAGCAAGTCATCTGTTTTTGCTCAAATTTTGTCAGAAATGAACTTGAAGTGTTCAAAATGTAATGAAGTTGTCAAAATGTGAAAATCCCGAGAAAATCAACCCTAAACTGACACTTACTAAAAATAGAAAGTTGGCAGAATTTAGTGAAAATTTAGGGGTTACTTGCTGGAAGTGTTGTAATAGCAGTGCCAAGCTCAGAAGTTAACCAACCAACTCAATTTGACCCCAAAGTGACCTAAAGATGTGAAACCCTAATATCAAACTTGGCCAAATTTTACGTTTAAGCTCGTGGACGGGAGCATCCCCGGAAAGCAGATAGCAGAAAAGAAGCAGAAAGAGAGAGAGAAAGACAAAAGCCAAAGCCAAAAGACCAGAATGGAGCAAAAATTTAGGGGGTCCCCATTTTAATGGGGCGATGTGTGAAAAGGTCACAACAGGCAGTAGCATCAACAATCAGCTTAGTTTCCATTTTAGGCAGTGCAGTTTGGAGCACATTTGGCTTTCAACATTTTGAGGCTCATTTTGGTGAAATGATTTATTTGAAGTCATTAATGTTTTAAAATTCATTTTAGGCCCCATGGCCTAGATTAATGACTAAAAGTTGTTTTAAAAGGGGGGCTTTGAGGGTGGACGCCTCATTGAGAGATTATTTAAATATTTTTAAAGTAAATATTTCTCCTCAAGTCTTGGATGCCTAGAAAGGTGAATTTAATATTTTAAAAAGTTAAAATATTTCAAAAGTGAAATGGGCGTCCCTTTTGGAGGAAGATGGAAAGCCAACAATCACCTCAAAAGTTATAAAAGCAAGCCTTGCTCCAACATTTGAGCATTTTTGGAAAATATTGTAAAGTTATGCTGCTGAATTGATTTCAGAACTTGGCTAAGGGGAAGCTTAGCAATTTTACTCCATTCTTTGGGCCTGAAACTATGATTCCCTAGATGGTTGATTGAGAGTGTGCTTCATCTAGAAGTACATATTGAGCTTCAAAGTTGAAGAATTTGGTAATAATTTCTAGATTGTGTTTGCTGGTTATTTCATGGCTGAACGAGGTTTTTATATACAGCTCTTTGTATGATTTTATACTGCTTATGGGTATTGGTTATATTGATTCCTATGCTATAGGAGTCCCTAATTGCAGATTTTCAGAATTTATTTTGAAGTATTTGAATTTATCTTGGAGTTCGCCCTTCCAATGAGGCCGTACCATGTCTGGGACATCTTGGAATTCGTGCACAATTAATTTGTGAGCTTTGTTGCAGTTTCTTGGTTGGGGATTGGGCGCCTTCCTCCTCAGGTGCATTTGCATTTTGTTTCATGACGTTTGGAGGAGTTTTGAGGTTGTTATGAGCATGTTGGTGTTGGTTTAGCTTGTTGGTCTATATTTCAATTTGCTGGTATTTCATATTAGACCTTTATATTTCTGTTCTATGTTCAATTTCTTTGATGTTCCAACTCACATTTGAGATCAGATGTATAGTATAACTCTTGCAGAAGTTTGGAGCAAATTTCTATTGCATATTCATTGTAATAAACACTTTGTTACTTGCAGATAACTTGTATTGTAAGACTGAAACAGTAGTACTGTTCAGTCATTTATAATATTGCATTTACTTAGTGTTTTTAAATTCACACATTGTAACCGCTGGATGATTTACCGCCAGAGTGGAGAATAAACTTTTGTATCTCTCTTTCTCACCCACTATTAAGTGGAGAATCTCCACTACTAAGTGGATGCCTGCCGCAGCAGATGAATTGTTTTGAATTGTAATGTTTTCCCCCCACTGATTAAGTAGTAGCGTGGAAATTCTTATGGCTGGTTCACCGCCTATTGTAATCAATTGTAATTCAATTTTCAGTTTGTAGCTTAGTTTCCTCTGCCATATGCTATCACCTCACCTTCTAAAGGATCTTGGTGAACATTCTTGGCGTTGAGTTCATTCAGTTTGATTATCTTTTGGAAGCTAACGCTAATCATTTGGCGTAGTGCTGGTTTGTGTTGTGAAAATTCCAAGAAAAAAATTAAGGGGCATATTTCAGTGGTATCAGAGGTGAGGTCTCGAGGTCGAGACCCGCGGAGCGTGGTGGGTTGTAATGCCCCTCGTGTGCTGCTGGGTGCGTCCCGATGGCCACTTGTTCGACGGGCTTGCGTAAGACCTCAGATTCTCTGGTGGTGGTTTCGGTGGTGAAAGATTTCTCCCTAGTTGTCACCCTTAACACCCTGGGTAGTTGCCCTCACTACTAGGACGGTCTTTTGGTGTAGTGGTTGGGCATTAGTGAAGAAAAAAATGGTATCAGAGCTTATGCTTTTGTTATGTTGTCGAAATGACTACTTGATTTTTACTTTGAGGAATGCTTACCTCCTAGTTCCAATTCAATTTCGTGTTTGAAAGATAACACCTAGTTGGTTTTCAGGCTGTTTCTCAATCAGACTAGCAGATTGTGCTTCAAAGTTGGTGAATTTTGGTAAGAACTTCAGTTTTTATGTTGCTGGTGTATACACAGCTGAAGGTGGATTTCATTTACAACTTTTGGTGTGAATTTTATTTTGTTATGGGTATTTGATCATTGCTTTTCTATGTTAGAGGCGACCATATTTGGAGATTTTCAGATATTAATTCCAAGTTTTTGATTTTAGCAAGAGAAATCGCCCCTCTAGAGGGTCGTACCATCTAGTGAGTGCATTTGAATTCGTGCAAGAATAATATCTTGAGTTTTGATGCAGTTTTGTGGTTTGAGTTTGGGCGCCATCCTCCTAGAAGGTCCTTGCAAAGCATTCCAGCTTATTCAGAGGTATTTAGGAGTTGTGATCATTTTGTGAGTTTGTTGTTTGCTAATAGACATTTCCAGATTGCAGATTTTTATATCAGATTGTTCTAGTTTTCTGATTTTGGCTTCTAGCATCATTATTTGAGAGGTTATTCATTGAAGAAATCATCCTTTTAATTGTATATTGTAATGATTGTAAAAACACTTGAAAATTGCAGTTATTCTTCATTGTAAGACTGTAAATAGTAGTACTGTTCCAGTCATTTGTTTGCTGCACATTCTTGTGTTAAAATTCACATTTATAATCCTTGGATGGTTTACCGCCAGTGTAGAAAAAGAATTTAATAATCTCTCATTGTACCCACTGAAAAGTGGTGAATTCTCACTCATGAGTGGATGCCCGCCGCAGCGGATGAATTAGTTCTTGTTTTGTAATCTTTCCCCCCATTGAATAAGTGGTAGAGAGGAAATCTTCATGGCTGGTTCACCGCCTCTTGCTGCTTTCAGTTGTATTTACTTTCAGTTATAATTCAGTTTCCTCCGCCATATGTTAGCACCTCACCTTCTAAAGGATCTTGTGTGCACATTCTTGGCGTAACCTTTTTGTGGGTATTGGCTCATTATCTTTCTCATGCTTGGGTGCCCCCATGCCTAAGTTTTGGTGATTTTAGGAGGAATAGATTTTTAAGAGCAGGTTGCCCTACCTAGGAGGCCGTACTCCTTGGCTGGAAGTTGTTTGGGCTTTTGACATTGTTTTTCATGCTTGTTGATGGCAGCTCGCAACCTTGACTTGGACGCCTAGGCTTGTTCTATCATTTGCAAGTGGTTTGGTGGGTTTCTATTGAGTATTGGAGGAGTTATGGTTGTTTGAAGGTTGCTGATTGAGGTTTCAGACATGCTGTTCGTGCATATTAGACCGTTGTCCAAGTGTATCAGACCTGTTGCAGCAGCTCACATGACCTCCTATTGACCTCCGGTGACTATATCTTGAGGTATACTTGTTCTAGTTTGAACGGGCTGTTATTATTCTTCATTGTAGCATCTTGGGAGGGTGTTTTACTTCACATTTCTGTCATTTACCTCTCATAACAACAGTATGTAATGGACTGATATGATTATGTTGAGTTCACTGTAACACCATCTGTATTACCGTTGGTGAATGCTCTTGTACTTTCATTTGACACTTACCCCACTGAACAAGTGGTTGCTCTTGCTGAATAAGTGGTCAAGTTCTTATTTTCTTTCTTTTTGTTGCTCGTGGAACAAGTGGAGGTTGGTCGGCTTTCTGCCAAGTACATTTTCCTTTCTTGTATTTCCTATTGAATAAGCGGATGTTTACTTTCATGCACTTGGTTTTGATTACTCACCCCACTGAAAAAGTGGTAGCATAGAGGAATCCAATTGTAAGCCTTCTCACCACATGCTCTCACCTTGCCCACATCGGGATCTGGGTGATTAGAAAGTGGAAGGTGTTTACTTTCAGTTAACTTGTTCTTTCCATGTAATGCAAGACCCCCATTCCACCATATGCTCTCACCTTACCCACACTAGGATTTGGGTGATCAGAAAGTGAAGGGTTGCTTATTCAGTTGCTTATCATTGCATTTATTGGCTAACGCTAACGGGTGAAGTTTTGGAAAAAATTAAGGGTGAGTTATTACATACACCAAGCTTATTTCGAAATTTTACAATTTTTTCAAGACTCAAAGACTTGGTAAAAATGTCTATAGTTTTACCCTTAGTTGGATAATACTACAACTTAATAGATCTTATACAAGTTGTCAAATGAAGTGACAATGTAGTTCCACATGTTTGGTATGCTCATGGAAGATTGGATCCTTGGCAAGTTTGAGCACCCCTTGATTGTCACAGAATAGAGGTGTAAGCTCAGATTGTGACATCTTCATGTTAGATAACATCCTTCTAAGTCAAATTGCCTCACACACTACTTCCACTGCTCTTCAATATCTTGCTTCAATTGAGGAAAGAGCTACCGCATGTTGCTTCTTGTTGGTCCATGTGACTACAATTGTGTCAATGCTGAAAACATATCCAATATTTCACAATTGAACCAAGCACAACACTAAATTCCATTTGATTCAGCATTTTGTGAAAGATAGCAGTGTCAAATTGATACATTGTCCAACTACACAACAACCATTGGGTTTCCTAACATAAGTGCTTTTGGAAAAGAGAAATTTAAAAAATTTAGAGTCATGCTTGCCCACACTATGACCCTTGTGGATTAAGGGTGGGATGTAATATTATGTATATAATCCTAAGATATGGTAAGTAAGTGTAATAATAATATAAATGTATTTCTTTAGTAGAATTTGAACAATCATTTTGGAGTTGAATTGAATAGTCATCCTAGAAATAAATTGAATGGTCATGTTTTGTTGTTAAATATGTACTTCTCAAACACATTTTTGAATGAATATAATTTGGGTTTGCATTTTAATTTATTTCCATTTTCACAGTCCATTTCTTGGCCTGACATGCATTAGTACCTTTAGACCACGTCCTTTATTTTTGTTCCTAGTTTTCAAGATTCCTTTCTTCTTTAGATAATCAGTGTCTCTAGAGATAGAATGCTACCATATACATTCTTATTACATCTTGCTTACATACAGTCCCTCTACATTATGTGTTGCTTCCAAGCCACTTAAGTCAAACTAGTTTGTTATATTGTATATTGTACAATCTCTATACCATGCATTCTAGTATTTGTTATTTTGGACTAGTCACAAGGATCAAGTTTCCAACTAGGATAACATAATGAATATTCTTCGTCCTGTTTGATATAGAGCATCATACCTCACAATTGTCATATTTGTACATTGTATTCTTTAGTGAAGCTAGAAGAATGTTTTTCCTTTAAGTTCCCACCTTATAATGATATTCAATATAGTTACCATTTATATAGATAACATTGGGTTTACTCCTTATAAAAATTCTAATTTCATATGTCGGCACTGACATTTGTACATCCATGTTTTAAATGCAATATACTGATTGTTGCAAAAAACTTTACAATTCTCTATAAAGTTTTTCATTTTTTTGAAGATTGCTTAAATTTTTATGTAAACATCTGCTGTTATTGCCAGTGTGCTTTAATCACCTTTAAAAGTTTGTTGTATATGCAAGTTAAAAAAATAGTAACTTCAGGAAACAGAACAAGTTTATATGTAGATACAAATATTTTATCCTTATGCAAGTGAAAAGTAATCAAACCTCTGCATTAGCAATGGTGACATTCTTCCCAATTCGTGCATTTTTGTCAATAATACAGTTCCTGCCAAACAGGAGGGAAAAAGCTAATTTAGCAGCTATGTCTCTTGACATAACACATAAGAACAGGTAGGTGAAAAATAAAATATGCAATCCTCATCCTGCCTGATATTGGTGTTTTGTCCAATTCCTATAGCAACTCCACCTTCCGCAAGAAGTGAAGTCCTTTCATCATCTGTTTCATAGTAATCTGCACCAAGCATCACTGTATCCTGCAAGCATGAAAAAAAGAAAATATTTTCCATAATACTAATGAGCCAACAGCTGAATATCTTATCAAGCAAAGTGCATAGTTGTTATGAGCTATTATTTTCAATTTGTCATAATAATGGGATAGAAAAGGAAGTCAGCATCCCCCCATGAAAACTGATGTATTGCCTCTGAAAATAGTTAACCCCAAGTCAAGTTAAATGAGAATTAAAGGTCTTGTCTCTAGACCTTTAAGGAAACACCAGACTCTATCCAAGATCGGAGACCAATTATTGAGTGCTCGACAGAACATTTTTGCAAGAAACAACCATGAGAAACAATTGAATCCACTATCTGCAAAAATACGATAAAGGATCATTTGCAATCTCAGGATACGAAAAATGTATTAAAAATAATAAAAAAGAACTATCTTGCTCAAGTTATCACATAATTTACAAATAGAATACGAAATAATCAGACACAGATTAAAAATTCTTTTTCTTTCATTCTTTATGTGTTTTGTTCCATAAGTTAATGGAATCACAGATGCTAGTCCACCCAGTATGGAATGTCTTCAATAACAAAAACAAAATTAATGGGTATATCTCTTTTAATATTTGTTCCTATTTTGTTCCTAATAATGTCTTCATGCATACACACACAGTCTGCAAACATCCCACCTTAGATTGCTCAACTTTGGTAGGTGGTATGCTCCGGGGTGCTGTATAAATAGGCTTCGCTGCATCATAGAAGCTGAACCTTGGTGGCTGCATTTGCAAACAGAAAGAAACAGTCAGAAAACATTCTTGTATCCCCCAGAACTGAAGAGTACAGTTAAGTTTATTTTTGTAATACCTATTGGTTCACTGGCACAATTAACAATTTCAACCTGTGTGTGTGTGCATGCATGAGTGCATCAAACAAGCCACTACTGCAGGTAAACAATGAAATTTTCTTTCTCAAAAGAATTGAAATTTGAACTTGAAGAGTTCATTTGAGAGCTTTATAAGAAGTAGAATCTGTAGAAACAAAATTAGAACATATAAACTATGGCCTTCTCCTGAATTCCTAATACAAAAATGACATATTATATAAGGAATTGAAAGCAGACAAAAGATACAGCTACTTGTACTTCTACGTCAATTCACAAATAGCCTGTATGCCAAGGTGTTACAGAATCAGTTTAAACATTATCAAGTTAAAGGTAACTTCCATTCACTACCGTATGTTTATGGTCATGTATCAATATTTGCTTAGGCAAAAATAACTTTCCAACACATCTCATTGCTTAAGGGGTTCAAAAAGTGGACTAAAGGATAAATTAAATGTAGACTCATTAAAATATTAAGTGGGCCTAAATAAGACAAAATAGGGAGGCATCTTCCAACTTGAAGAATATTAGAAGTCGAATGTTCATTTAAAAGATATGGGAAAGGAAACATTTTCCTTTTCTATGTGACTTTTTTCTCAAGAGAAGAGAAAGTTATGAAAATCCCTTTAGAATTAAAAAGGAGATAGAAAAATAAAGGATATTATGATCTTCTGGTTAAAATGGACGTTAATAAAGAATATTCATATAAATTCTTTTAAAAGGGGAGGAATAATTATTTATTAAATAATTATTAAAAGGAAGCTCTTGTGAAAGGGTGTGACAGTTTAAAAACCACCCCTTAAAAGGTTATACAAAGCATTCATGTGAGACTTGGAAAAGGGGGGCATGGAGATAACTCAAGGAAGAATAAGGTGGTTTGGTGGTGTTAGAATTATTGTCATTGATGTCAAAGGCGTATAGGAGATTGATGATGCAAATTGATGGCAAGACAAGACACATCACAATGAAATTACAAGGGTAATTCCTATCATTACAAGCAGAAATAAAATAATATTTAAAATTCATCTTTGCTGGCTGACTTCCTCATGATCAGTGCCCTTGTGAAGTTAAAATATTAAATTAAATTGTTATTATTGTTTGGGCCAACCCCCTCAAGTGGAGCCCAATTTGGATTAAAAAAAATAATAAATAAATTAAAATATGGGCCGACCTAAGTCTAGTGCCCCCAAAAAGAAAATAAAAAGAAATTTAAATAAATTTATTGTTATAGGGGCCAACCCCCTAATGGAGCACCCAAATCTGAAATGAAAGGTTGCAATGAAGAGGTATAAAATAATGAAAAGTCATCTCATTTTTGTAGCGATGTATCCCTTCATGAAGTTGCCTTCTTTTGTGAAGATATAAATAAAGTTTGAGGATTATGGAGAAGAGTGTGTGTGGAAGATAGATTGATAAATCATATATACACCAGCAGATTTGTGAGGAGATAAATTAATTGAAGATCATTCAAGGGCAGATTATGAAGGAGGATTATCAAGAAGAACAAATACTTTGTCTATCAAGAGATTGCTGTCTCATTTTGAGTTGGTGCTCAAGTGTTGGGGATTGATGTCTCCAAGTAGGTTGGTGCCTGCCAAGATTGTAAGAAACTTTTATATAAGCAATATTTTGCCATAGTTTTCTCTTGAAAGGGTTTTCACGTAAATCTTGTGTTCATCTTGTGTTATTATTTGTTGATATTGTGTATTTGAAGTTATTGTGGTTATTAATTTTTAAAAGAGTAAGAGATAGTCTTATACTGATTCAACCCCACCTCTCAGTATAAGCTTGTGCATCAATTGGTATCGAGCCAGCTCCTTCATGGTATAGCTTAATTGCTACAAGGAAGATCTAAAGAGCACACATGGCATGCCAAGAAGAATTCTCCTCCAATAGGGCTCTATTATTTGATGGAACAAATTATGCTTTTTAAAACGTAAGAACGTGCACCTACCTAATGGCTCTTGGATTCAATATTTGGCAGTCTGTAGTGGATGGTTATACTGCTCCATCATCCCCACCTACATATCAGGCTGAAAGAAGGCAAGCGAAAATAATGCAAAAGCCATGAATGCAATTTTGTGTGGACTATCGAAATTGGAATTTGTCAAAATGATGCATTGTGCATTGACGAAAGAAATGTGGGACAAACTTCAAAAACCTATGAAGGAGATGACAAGGTTAAGAAAGCCAAGTTCCAAACTCATACAATACAATTTGAGAGCTTGATGTTAAAAGATGAGAACATAGCAGCCTATTTACTTCATGTGGATGAAATTGTTAATACTATTAAAGGCCTTGGAGATAAGGTTAAGGATGCAATAATTGTGAAAAAAGTTTCAAGGTCTCTTCCTTTGATATTTGATGCTAAAGTTTCAGCTATCGAAGAAATTAAAGATTTAGATACTCTAACAATGGAAGAGTTGCATGGGATCCTCACTGCATATGAGATGAGGACTGAAAAGGAGAAGACATCTAAATGAGAAGCAGGTTTCAAAGCCTCAAATAAAATGAAGAGCAAAAAACCCAAGCCAAGCGATAGCTCCGATGATGAATTAGACGAAGATGAAGCTCATTTTGTGAGGAAGCTAAAGAAAGGATCCGTAAAGTATAAAGATAAGTTGCTGTTTAAATGTTTCAATTATGGACAAGTAGGACACTTTGCTGTTAAATTTCCTTATGAAAGTAAAAGTAGTGCTGATGAGGAAGAATATAATATGAAGAATGAAAGCAAACATAAAAAAGCCACAAGCATGGAAAATTTGAGAAAAAGAAGAGCTTTTACAAAAGCAAGAAAAGCTTCTATTCCAAGATGGAAAGAAGCTCATCTAAAGAAAGTTTATCTGTAGATTTGGAAGAACTTATTTGCCCCCTAGATGAAATTAAGGAACTCAAAAAGAAGAAATTGAAGCAAAAGGTATGACTTCAAGAGGACAGTGAATCCAAGGAAAAATTATCACAAAGTCTTGAAGAGTCCGGAAGGATGATCATCAATCTAAAAATTCAAATTGAAGAAGCTAAAAGGATTGAAGAGGAGGTAAGAATCCAATTGAAGGAAAATGAAGAAAATCGTGAAAGGTTGGAGTTTGAAATTGTCTCCTTGAGAAAGGAACTAGAAAAGACAACCACTAAATTGAACAAGCCTCAAGTTTTAAAAAGTACCAAGATCTTGAATTATATTATAAATGAGCAAAGGTCACCACTCATAAAGACAAGTTTTGGTTGTGAAACAAAGGAAGATCAAGTTTTGAAAGAGCCATCATAGAAGAACAATGAGGAAAAACCAAAAAGTTATGTTGATGCTCTCAAAAGTCCCATCGAAAGTGGAGGCAGCAAGAACAAAGAGATTCAAGCTCCATAGAAATCAGGCACTCCTCCAAAAGTTAACAAGGACAAATTTCAAAAGTCCTTTCCTCCGAGGCAAGCGCACATGATTAGGTTCCAACACTCGTTCTTTGGTTATTGTTTCATGTGTAATCACTTTGGTCATAAAGCAATTGATTGTAGGACTTGTATAGGAAATATTGGGTGGAATAAGAACAAAAGTCCTCATGGGTTCACAAATAGGAATTATAAATCTTTTACCCTTCTAGTAGACTATAATGTTATATGCTATAAGTGCAATAATTTTGACCACACAACACGTTTTGTAGAAGTGGTTTTATAGATATTTCCAAATAGAACAAGAAGGATACTATGGCAAAACAAAAGGAGGAAACCACAAAAATATGGAAAGAAAAGAAGGAAAGGTCCATGCTTGTACAAACTGCCCTACATGCTCAAAACAAGAGACCAATGATATATTGATAGTGGTTGCTCAAGCCACATGACTGGTTACAAAAGTAAATTTATTACCTTGAAGGAAGTGAATGGAGGAACAATGAAATTTGGGGACAATGCTACAACAAAGATAACTAGAAAAGGTACTCGTAGCTTGGATATTGGAAGAACAAAAACTGAGAAAGTTCTATATTTTGAAGGGCTGAAGCATATCTCGTAAGTTTGAGTCAAATGTATGACCAAAGACTCTCACATTGCATGTGGAAGGATGTGAAATCAATAAGGGAAATTGATTGCAGATGCGAGTAGAGCAACCAAAAATCTCTACATCCTTAGTAAAATCAAAGGTGAAAAATGTCATATGGGGAAAGAAGATGAGAGTTGGCTATGGCACAAAAGGATAGGACACATAAACTTTGATAATCTTGTAACAATCAGCAATAAGCAAGCAATGGGAGACATGCCAAAGAATTCAAAGCCCTCAAATACCATTTGCAAGCAATGCCAATATGGGAAGCAAACAAGGGTGAGCTTCAAGACAAAGGATTATTCTACGTCTAAACCATTGGAACTTATCCATACTGACCTATGTGGGCCAACTAGAACAAAGAGTATGTACGATGAGAGTTACTTCATGTTGTTAATTGATGATTATTCAAGAATGACTTGGGTTATGTTTTTGAGAGAGAAATCTAAAGCCTTTGAAAATTTAAGGCATTCAAAGCCTTAGTTGAGAATGAAATTGGTCTAAAAATCAAATGTTTGAGATCGGATAGAGGAGAGTTCACTTCAAATGAATTTGAAGAATTTTGTGAACATGGTATAAGGAGACATCTTTCTACCACAAGGACTCCACAACAAAATGGAGTATTGGAAAGGAAAAATAAAGCTATCTAAGAAATGGCAAGGAACATGTTAAATGAGCCCAAGCTATTAGACACTTTTTGGAGGGAAGCGGTTCATACGGTGGTCTACATTCTAAACTAAACAATTCCAAAAGACCATATGAACTTTGGAAGGTAGGCCTACTACAATGAAGTATTTCAAAGTATTTGGGAGTAAAGCATACAAGTGTTACAATAAGAGGTTGCACAAAATTATTGGAAGTGGAAATGTCCAAGGAGATGATGAAGGGCATCAAAGAAAAATGGCACAAGAATTTGATTGTCAAGAGGAAGAAAGTTGCAAAGAAGAAGAAGTGGAGAAAGAGATTGAACCTAAGGACTTGAGGTAGTTGAGCAAAGAGACACAAAGACACCATCAAAGGAACCATCTAAGACATCATTGTTGTACCCCAAATTAAAAAATTTTGCTACACTTAGGCATTTTGAAAAAATGAGTAAAAGTCTTGTCAAAACAGTCAAAAAAGGTCAAAATTGGGGTTTGCATGTCTTGCATGAGGGGTAAAAACTCAAAATTTTCAAAATCTAACGATTTGGGTCTGCTTAGAGCGACCAAATCTACAAAACCCAGATTTCAAATTTTCATCCCTACTTTTTAGGAAAATTACTATTTTTAGAAACTTTCCAAAAATAGTAACTTTTTCTGCGTTTTTTTGGGTTTCTTTCGAAACGGATACTGGCAAAATTTTCTAAAAATAGAAAGATAGGCTGTTAGGGTTCAAATTGATTTTGATTGGCTCAAAATACTTCCTCATCAGGCCGGTGCAGTCAAAAACACAAAACGATTAGTTTTGCCCTAGTGGGTCTATTTTGCTTTTTCAATTTCAGAAAGCATTTCGGGAGCTCTGAAGCCGTCAATGGAGGCTAGTCAGCTGCCGGGTGTTAGATTCAACATTCAAGCACTGAACAGAAGATGAAATGATGAACGTGCACGCAAATCGAAGAAAGGAAAAGGAAAGCATGTGGAATGAAGGAGAAAGGTGAAAATTGCAAAATAAAAACTAAGTCTGGAAGCCATGGGCGCCCCTGGAGGAGATAGGTGCCCAACTTTTTAGGGTATCAGATGATGAAATTAGGGTTCGTGCTCCCAGGCAATGTTGTTCAGATTCTTCCCAGCTTCGCAGTGTGTCCGACGGCACAATCATCAGATCAACCAGTCACCCGGAAATCAAGATCAAACGGGGAGGTTTCAACCAGAACACAAAAGGCAAACCATGAAAACTTCAAAAATTAGTCTGGGAACTTTGGGCGCCCTAGGTGCCCAGTCTTTTGAGAGGTCAAACTCAGCAATTAGGGTTTGCATATGAGCTCAATCTCTTCAGGATTCACAAATTTCGCAATGAATGTATTCGTCGATCGTCAGACTTGTCGATCACGCAAATCCAATCAAGTTGAAGATATAAAATGAAGGTTCAACTCGAAGAATGAAAATCAAGCAAAAAATGGCTGTCTGAGAAGTTGGGCCCCAGAGATAGGCGCTAGATTTTGAGGGCCTAAATGAGTGAATTTGCCAATGAAGCTTCCAACATGTCTTCTTTAGATTCAAAAGCTTTCCAACGAAACCATTAGCGAGTCAATCGAGTTGGCAGTCATCGATGTCAAAGGTGGAACAAAGGAAAAACACAAGCAAAATATCAAAAGTCAAAAGCAAGGTAAATAAATATATAGAAAAATTTCTAACTCTGGTGAAGTTGGAACGCATGACTAGCCGGGGCCAAGCTTTGAGCCCTCGGATGCAGCTTTCAAGAGATGTCACTTCCGGGAGAACCCCTTCAGAGTTAGTCAGGCTATTCAGTGAATTTGGCAGCCAGTCAATCTGATCAGTCTAGCTCCTGGAATCGCGAATTCATCAGAAGATCAAAGGGAAATGAAGAGAACTTGAAGAATGGAAAATTGGCTAACACTGAGAAAGTTGGGTGCCCTACAAGGAGATGGGCACCCATGATTTTGAAGGTCTAAATGAAGTTTCTAGCCAGAGTTTCCTCCAGAACAATCTTGTCAGATTCGATCAAGCCTCGCGACAAATCATTCAGCTCGACCATCAGATCAATCTGGAAGCCGGAGATCCAAGATCAAACAAGGTTCAAAATCATGAAAAGGTTGAAAACTCAGAAAAATGACTAAGTCTAGAAGAGATTGGCGCCTCCAGCCAAGAAGGGCGCCCAAAATGTCATGCCTTAGCCAATTTTTCAAAAATTCAAAATTTCAAGATGAAGAAAAGACGTCTAATGTTCAATGCATAAGCAGATTCTAGGGTTTGGAGGATTAAAGCAAAAGAAAGTAGAGTTATCTCAAGCCTAAAACTTATTTAAAGAGGCCTTTTCCATTCAATCTTCATCATTCTTTGCAGGTGGCGTCCAAGTTGAAGAGGAGCAGCAATTAGAGAATTTTATTTGAGAGCTCAAGTTTGTTGATTTTCAAAAGTTATTCGTCAATTTTCAGAGCAGCACACAAAGGCCTTGCTTTTTACATATAGAACATCAAATTTTTGAAGGAGGTCAGAGTTTTCAATTTTCAGCAATCTAGGTCTTCTCAGCTCATCATTCTGAACAATTTTTGAAGAAATTTTTCAAGTTGCAGCTTTTTGTCATCAAAATTTCAAAAATTTTTTTTTGATCATCTGGGTCCTCTCAAACATTCTTCTAAGAAAACCTAGATCACAGCTTTTTCAAGAATTTTTTTTTAGATTCTAGGGTTTGCTGCTTTTTCAATCAGTCCTCAGTATTTTTCAAATCTGATCAACTGGGTTCGTCTCAAATGTGTTTTTGAATAAAACCCAGATGCTAGTTTTTTGTGAAAAATTGAAGAAATTAGGGTTTGCTGCTTTTTCTGTCTACACTCAAAATTTTCAAAAATGGACAATCTGGGTCTTCTTGTAATGAAATTTTGAACAAAACCCATATCTCAAAAATTTCAAAAAAATTGTCCATTTGAAGAAAGAAAAACCAGCATTCTAAATTTAGAAAGTGTGCAAAATTTGTCTGAATATAGGCAAGTTTACAAGCAATCTTCAAGGTTTTCAGAATGGAATACACTTCCAATGATTTCAAGACCAAGTCAGTACTATACCACGACTTCATCAAAACAATTGAAACTGACTTGCATCACATCAAGCCGATGTTCGACTTACATGCTTTGGAGAATGCAGGTAACACTGCAATTAGAAACCTAGGGCACTTTGGACTTCTCGTAGCAGCATCCATTCCTATTTCAGTGCACAGTTTGGAATTCATAATTGCTTGCATCAAGCATTACAATCCGGCAACTCGGGAGATTCAGTTAGTAGATGGAAGAGTGCTTTGTAGCTTGAAGCTAGATATGATTGAAAAATGCTTCTCAATTCAACCTTGGCTTGAAAGTGTGACTATCTCTATGGAAGAATGTGGAAGAATATGGGACATGCATAAGGAGAGTTATAGCAAGAAGATTGCACAAAAGTGGATGAAAGAAAAACATAAGACTGCCAAATAATGTTGGGCGAGGGGAATTCAAAGATGAAATTGCTATAATGATCACCTTGCTCAACGGGATCACTGGTCAAGAGGATGCTACAAAGTTTTAACCCTGGATGTTCTATGTTCTACCTCATCTGATGAAGAAGACTGAGTTCTATGATTGGGCAACCTTAATCAATGACAACCTCCATCAACAAATAACTGAATACTTCCAGATTCATGAGTTCCACATGGTCTCCTACCTAGTCTACCTAGTGGCCTTCTAGGGTCAATTCAGAGGGTTGAACACTGAGGGGTCTTTGAATGTATAGCATTTCTACAACTACTACCTGTTGATGTGATTTTTGTGACCGCACCAATCAGCAGAACAAAGTAATCCGAAGGCTACTCCATTCTCTCTTGATCAAAGTATTTCGTGCGCTAAGATTGCAAGAAAGATCGCACGTTCAACTCCAAGGTTCTGAAATGCTTTGGAATACCCTTAGTAGGTTCGTTGTGATATGCTGTTTTTACGAGGGGACTTACACAATTGTTCATAAGGCTTGTAGTTGACAACAGATGGATGATTGGAAGGGAATTTATGCAATGCGGATGATTTAGCAATAAGGTACGTTTTCCTAAAACTAACCAGAAAAATACAGAATTGAATGGTTGCGGGGATCAAAAAATTTATGTCTATCTAAAGGTGGGACGCGGGGTCAATTTCAGCAAGCTTCAACCAAACTCTGCTCCACCTCACGTTGGACGGCTTACACAAAGTTGGTGCAATCTTCAAGGGGATGGCAAGAAATTTTCAAGTTACAATCCGGCATCAAGATACCGTCAAGACGACGCATACCAAGATGGGCATCATAACTGAAGTTAGGCTTATAAAATGCTCCAGTTGACCACACAAGGCAAACTTGCCGTCAGCAAGTTGCAGTGGTATGGACTAAAACGAAGTTGCCTCGATTAACACCACAAATCCACAGCTAACATCTACTTGCTTGAAATGAAAACTACGCTACTTTAAGCTACTTTATGCTACTTGAAGTAGAAGGGGTGAAGAAATCTCGCTAGCTATCCATAACAAAGACGAATTTCACCATCCATGAAAGATCTTTTATTATGAAAGTTTTTCACAACAATCTCTTACAAAGTTTTCAAAAGGAAAACTTTCCTTCTTCAAACTATGCTATGCTAAGCTACACAACTATACTATCAATCTCTCTGCTCTAGTCTCTAGTCTGATGTCTAATCTAATTCTAATGCATTACAAATGAGGGGGGATGCCCCTTTTATAGATAGCCCAGTCCAATGGACGGCTCAGATTACAATCAAATAAATGGCTAAGATTAAGCCACCTCAGCCCTAACCCTAAAAACTGCCAAAATGGGGAGTGGTACAATAAATGAATCAAAGATTCCCACTCACTCCTAAAATAGTAAAGGCAATTAATGCCCACAATCAATCCTCCAGAAGGTCATCATCCAGAAGTGCATTTCCATTCTCCTTCTCCTTGGCTGCAAAATCAATGAACTTGGCAAGCACAGCCTCAACCTCCTGAATTGAGATAGGTGGAATATGATCGAGCTGAAACTCCAACACCGTAATTGACTGTCCATGCCGTGTGCAAGATTTTCTCCAAGCAGCTAAAGCATCCTGTGTACTCTGAATCAAGCTGGAGAAAGTCGAAATATTTTCAAAGTCATCCTGCACAAAGGTCTTCACCTCCAAAAAGAAAGGTGCCAGCCTACCCCTCAAATTATCAGTAGTCACCTCATCAGAATTCAGCCGTCTAGCAAAGATTTCCTCCAAGGTGTTCAGGACTCCATCAATGATGTTCGTCATAGCCTTCCTGACTCTAGCTGAATCTGTCTGAGCTGCATCAAAGAATCCACGCCCTGTGACTACTGAAGAGTACCAGCTGGTAAAATCGTACTTATCACCCTCCTGAATAACTCCTCCATCAATCAACATCCGCAAAGGAGTATGCATCAATGCCCCCAAACGTTGAATAACTTTGCTTTGATAGACATGAGCATCACCCCAGGCCTGATCAACTGCCTCCATTCGTGCCATAATGTTGGAAGCTTGCTGGTAAGCATGAGGAAGATCTTCCATGAAATTTTCTGTCTCGGCACAAACACCTGCAACCCATTTGTCTGCCTCCTGTGCCACCTTTTTCAAATCTTCCAAGCCACTAACTGATTCTTTGGACAACTCGGCTGGAAGCTCTATTGTTGGATTCTCTTGCCCACAAGGACAAGACAAATGCTGCATGTATCCTATCAACGTCTTATGCTCTTTCTTCAATTTCTTGTACTTCCCTTCAGTATTGAGCAATCTGTCTTTAAGCGCCTTATAGGAGTTATCACACTCCTCAATGATCTGTGCACCCGTGGGACGACCTAACTCCATGGTTGTGATCACATAATTTTCTGGCACTGCTTCATCTCGATCACAATCAACCCTAGGAACAGCAACGTGAAGGGTGTGAGAGCCATCCTCATCTGTTGAGATCTTCGAAAATTTCCTAGCTCTCTTCTTGGGTGGGGCGCGCTGATCCTACTCAAAAATTCCTCCATCTCTACCGCTAGATCAGCCTCTTCACTGGGGCTCCTTCTCATTCTATCTCTAAGCCAATCAGGTACTACCTGCTGTATAACAAATGGCTGCTCCTCTCTGGCTTCCTCCTCACAGACTTGTTTTACTTCAATTTCATTCTGGCGAGGCTCATTGGCCTCTAATGGCTGAGTATCTCCTGAAATTGCATAATCCTCTAGAGCAATCTCTAGCTCATGCTGGAAGTGTGTATCAATAGCAGTCTCCTCATTTTCCCCCTGCTGATCATCTCTAGTGGGCGCATTAACACTTTGGCCAACTGATTCTCTCCGTGGTGGCTGATTTTCTTCATGTAATTCCTGCTCTTGATTCAATGCATTTCTCTGATCGACAAATAGAGAAACCTCATGTATGCTTGGAGAACTTGTCTCCAATGGCGTAGGTGACTCAACCACAACTCTCGGAGGCTTCGGCTGAACTAGCTCCCTCCTTCGAGATTCTGGACCTCGAGTAATCTGTTTCTTCCTATTGGTAGTGGGTGTCCTATGATCTCCCATCAAGTTGTAAGTCAAAGGAATTGACCTACTCTTCAATCTGCTCACATGCCTCTCAACCCATGCTCTGGTGAAAGTCATGACTGGAATACAAAGCGTGTCCAAATCAGCAATCTCCGGCTTCGACCAATCCGGGAGTGGAAGTGGTGTGTCTCTCACTGCCTCATAATCTGGATGGAGAACGTTCATGTCCTCGTCCACCTGGTCTGGCACTGGAATAATTTCACACTCCCTAATCATGCTTATTGGTAGCCTCGAGAACATTCTTTTTCTAACCTCAGCCTCATCTGATGTATTGGCCCAGTAATCCTCAATATTTGCCTTATGCTTGAATTCTTTTGACAGTATCCATCTGATATTGTTGTGGGGGTCATAATGCTATCGGTTGGTGTGATAAGAAAAATGAAAGAACTGAAGCTCATTTTCAGCTTCTTTGGCTGCCTGAAGTGAAGGACACACCTCGTTTGAATTCCCCATGATAATCGGGAAGTCAATTCCTCCCTTCTTCTTTCTCTTCTGAATCTTATCATAGGCAACAAGTTGCCTAGATATCTCTAGCATCAAATTTCTATTTGTTGGGTACTTGGGCAATCTATATGGGTATGAAGAAAAACCTTGCAGCCTGATGTAAGAAAATTTTGGAAACTGAATAAACCAACACCCATACCTTTCTATCAATTCCTGAGCTTCCCTCGAGATCCTATGATGAGTCCGCTACTGAAGTGATCTCGTTATGTGCATGGTAAAGGCATCATTGACCTTCTTGTAATGGGACGTGCTCATCAGGTGCAACTGTGGACAAGCTTCATGGATTTTGAACTGATGAGAGCCGCAACCAATTGGCTCCTTGTAGGACATTCCCCTATACTTTGTCATATGAGCCAACATGTAAATAATATAGGAGCCCATGTAGAATGTTTTCGTTCTCCTCAAACTCGGGAGCTACTCATGCAAGTTGTCACTAATCATCACAGCCCAGTTGATGTGTTCCTGTTGTGACCTTTTCACACATTTCCCCATTCAAGATGGGGACCCCTAATTTTTGCTCCATTCTGGTCTGTTGGCTTTGGTTTTTGTCTCTCTCTCCCTTTCTATCTCTCTTTCTGCTGTTTGCCTTTTTGGGGACGTTCCCGCCTGTGAGCCTAAACGTGAAATTTGGCCAAGTCTGAAGAATTAGGGTTTGTACTTTCCTGGTCAATCTGAGGTCAAGCAAGGTGAATAAATTGAAAATAAAGACTAACATTGCTGTCAGTATGATTCCAGCAAGCTTCCACTGAAATTTCATCAAATTCCGGCTACTTACTATTTTTAGTAAGTGTGCAATTCGGAGTAGTTTCTCAACACTTTCGAAATTTTAACAATCACACTACATTCAGAACACATCAAGCTGCTCGTGTGCAAAATTTGAGCTGAAACAGACAACTTACTATTTTTAGCAGTTCAGCTTCCGGAGCAGATTTCAGGGCTTAGATGCAGAGTTTTTCAACGCATATCTGGAGATTCCTTCTGGGTTTTCAGAGACCTTCGTGATGGTGTAACATGCAAAATGAGATGACAACTTTCAGAGTTCAGCCTTCAGAGGCTATTTTTAGGGTTTGCATGTCAGGGTTTTCTTTGCATGTTTGCATATTCCTCATGGGTTTTTCGAGAGCTTCGCAGTGACGTGACATGCAAACGGAGATGATCACTTATTGAGGAACTTACTATTTTTAGCGGATGCATCCCGACAGCCGCCTCCCAGCACTTCAGAATCACAAACTTGATCGCAATGCAACAAAAACGAGAACAAATAGAGGCCGTTTGATATGCAAGCAGGACAAATTAGGGTTTCCAGCTTCGGGGCCCGAAAAGAGGGGTAAAAAGTCAGAATTTTCGAAAACCAATGTATACCACTGCGATCAGCATCTTCCAAGCTATCCGCTGATAAAATTTGAGGGCAAACGAAGCACTTACTATTTATAGTAAGTCATTTCAGAAGCAGGCTAAAAATAGCAGGTCGACAGTAGGTGCCGATGTCAGCAGGCAAGTCACATGGTGAGGATCACAGCATCCAAATTTCAAGCCAAACGGAGTTGTGGAGATATCAGAAACGAGTAGTTATTATAAATAGCAAACTACCTTCAAAAGTATGCTATTTTTAGCAGGTCAGCTCAGAATGGCAGTGTCAATGGGCTAACGAGGTCGTGAAGATGCAATGTTCAAAATTTCAAAACGATCTGAGCCTCGGAGGTGTGAAAATCAAGAGACTTACTATTTATAGTAAGAAGCTGGCAAAGGCGAGGAAAAGTGACTAAGTCTGAGAAATATCCTGCTTCACCTTGAATATGCGCCCTCTTCACAGATTGATGAGAAAAAGTTCTAAGTATAAGCTTCATCCTCCTACCACCTCCAAATGCGCCCAGCTACAAGAAGCATCAAGAAATTTTCTAAGTGTTGATCTCATCCTGTAGACACCTCCAAATGCACCCAAGTTGGTGGAGAAATTAGGAAAATTTCTAAGGCATGAGATATCCTTCACCACCCTCCATATGCGCCCAAGTTGGTGGAGTAGAAGCATATAAAAAAAAAGAATTCTAAGGCAAGCTTCATCTTGCGCATGCCTCTATATGCGCCCACTTCAAGAGTTGTTGAAAAAGTTTCTAAGGCAAACGAATATCCCCCTCCTATGGCAAAATGCGCCCAACAAGCAAGTCAAAGGAGTCAAAGGGTTTTATGCACCACACATAGCTAAATGCGCCCACCTCCAAGCATGACATGCAAGAAATTTTATAAGTATAAATATCCTCCTCTATGTGCCATTTGCGCCCACCTCACAAGAAAGTCAAGGAAGTCAAAGAATCTCGTCCACCTCATATGCCAAAATGCGCCCAAGCTCAACAAGAAAGAAGTCAAAAAGTCAACAAAGCTTATCCTTCACACATGCTAATATGCGCCCACCTCCAAGCAAGACATGCAAAATATATTCTAAGTTAAATTTCATCCACCTCCCTATGCCAAATGCGCCCATCCCTCTCACCCCCTCAAATGCGCCAAGAAGAGGAGAAAGTCAAAGGGGGCGTTGGAATAAAGTTTATCCTCTTGCCTATGAGATATGAAGAATGTGGAGTGAAAAGTGGTAAACAAGGTGGAATTGAAGAGTAAAATGTGCTAGGCGTGGGAATTTTAAAATGAAAATGTCCCTCATAGAATATAAAATGCGCCTAAGGTGATGGTGATTAATAATGCTAGGCGTTGAAAGTGCTAAGTGATGAAATTTTTTCCAAAGGCAAGATGAATATCCTTCTTCAAGTTGGATATGCGCCCAAGGTGTTGAGTGGAAAATAATATGCCAGGCGTTGGAGTTTTAAATGAAAATTTTTCCTAAGTGTCATATGCGCCTAAAGTATATAAGGTGGTGAATGAAATAAAACATGCCAGGCGTTGGAATTTAAGTGTGATATGCTTGCAGGAAGATTTTCTAAGTGAAGATGATTTTTTTTTTCCTCACCACAGGCAAAGTTGATTGAGATGAAGAAAATTTTCTAAGGCAAAGATAAATTTAAAATGCAAAGTGATTCAAAATTTTATCTAAGGCAAAATATTTTCTTCCTTGAGAACATATGCCTAGACTCTGAGATAAAATTTTCCTGAACGTGGATGAATTGCCAGAGATGAAGCCGGAGAGTGCTAGCATTGCAGGATGGATTTAAAAATTTCCAAGTCAGAGCAACACAAGATGTTCACAGATGTGAAGAATGGATTTTAATTGATTAAAAAATTATTTTTCCAAGGTTCAAAATCTAAGAAAATTAAATGAACCCGTTCGTTGTATACCCATGAGTTCGACAAATTCTGAAGGAAATTTTCTTCTGGGTATCGAAGATTTCCGATGAAGAATGGATTTTAAAGTCTTCCACGCTTCGCTGAGGCCTTCAGGATGGAGATTTTGATGAGCACTTAAATAATGAAATTCCCAAGAGAAATTTGGAAAATTTTCTAAGGCAAGGAATAAAATGTGTTTTCAAGATAAAAATTTGCCTTGGCAGATGAATTTGAAAAGAATCGTCTAGATGATTTTTGGTCAAATTCCTGATGAAAAGCATTTTTCTCGAGTCTGAGTTAGATGAAATATCGGAGTGAAGTACGCCAGGTAGAATGCGAGATAGGTTGAAAATTTGGCTAAGGCATGAAGAATTTGAACGTAAAGTTGGCTAGTGAAGACGATGAACCCTTGGAAGTTAAAGCGTGAAAATCAGGTAAGTAAGCTGAGTTTTTTTATGAAGTGTTCTAATACTCTTCTCCTTGCTTGTTTTGCAGGAGGAATGTCAAGGCCAAAGGCTCGATGACTTGGAATAAGGAAGCAAATAGTACAAGATGATAAATCACGAAGAAGAAGATCAAACCCAAGCAAGTACTTCAAAGTTGAAGAACAACATCAAGAAGAAAATCATCGTCAAGTAGGAGAAAGAGGTCGCAGTCTTGAAATTCCAGAATGAGAACGTACCTACCATGCCAGAAGTTGAAGCTGTTTGATCAAGTCTGTAGTCAAGAACAAGAACAGTGCGAACGCGCCTCTGGATTGGAATCTTCTAGAAGGATGATGGACATTAATGGCTCATTTATTACCCCACTCCTCTTGGTGGCGGTTTTTAGGGTGAATCTTGTTTAGGGCTGAGGTGGCACAATATGGGCCATCTAGCCGATTGTAATCCAAGCCGTCCATTGGACTTGGCCATCTATAAAAGGGGGAGTCCTCCTCATTTGTAATCTCATTAGAATTAGATCAGAGTTAGGATAGCAGAGAAGGAGTAGAGAGAAATTGATAGAGTAGAAAGTAGAATAGTTGATAGTTTAGATTGAAGAGGAAGGAAAGTCTTCCCTTTGAATACTTTGTAAGAAGTTGTCATGAATGCTTTCATAATAAAAAAAAATTCATTGATGGTGATTTCTTCTTTGTTATGAGTAGTTGTTGAGGCTTCTTCGTCCTTCCAATTCACGTAGCATCTTGAAGTAGCTTAAAGTAAAGTAGATTTCATTTCATGCAAGTACTTAGTAATTGTGGAATGTGGTGCTCGATTTGAACAAGACTTCGCTTGTCCATACCACTAGCAGGCTCGCTGATGGTGGGTTCGCCTTGCGTGGTAAACTGGATTACTTTTCAAACTTAACTTCGATTGTGACTCACGTGTTCGTATGCATCGTCTTGATGGTGCTTGCATGTTGAGTTATAATTTGAACATCTTTCGCCACTCCTCTGAAGATTGCACCGGTTTTGTGGAAGCTGTCCGAAGCGAGGCAAAGCAAGACCCGGTTGAAGTCCATAAGAATTGATCGCCATATCCCACGCCTTAGAGTAGTACATAAACTTCTTAGGCCCTACACTCATTTAATTTCAGTTCATTTCTGGTTAGGATTAGGAAACTTGTGCTCACTTGCCAAATCATTCGAATTACATGAAAGCCCTTAGTCCGTTGTCTGCTGTCAACTGTCGAACAATTGTGTAAGTCCCCTTGAAATACCAACAAAATCACTTCAAGCCAACTGAGACTATTCGCATTAAAGGAACCTTGGAGTTAAATGTATGATCTATCTCGCAATCTTAGCATGCAGGAAACTTTGTTCAAGAGAGAATAGGGTAGCCGTTGGCGACTTTATTCTGTGTTGGTGTGGTCACGAAAATCATGTCAACAGTTCCTTTCCTTCCAACATGAGGTTTATGTAATAGAACATCCATGGCTTAAAAATAAATGCTTGAGGGAAGCCTCCAACTCTGCTAAGCATCATGATCAGGTCACAATACTCCTGCTTCAAATCATCTGATATAATCTGCTTTGGCAACTTTGTACGAGAGGGCTTGGGCTTGTTCATCTAGCGAGCGTTGATCATGTCAGCACATCTTTCGAATGTTGAAGCATACATTCGCTCAGCACGCTCTCTTGTCTTGTAAATCACCCTCTCGTGTGCTGGGATTCCAAATGCTTCGCTGATAGCTGCAGGAGTGAGGTTGGCGAATACTTGACCATCTAGTGAGACAATTGACCTGTGATCAAGATCATAGCAATTAGCCCACTCCATCATCAACTTTGGACATTGAATAGCTGGCGGGAAACCAGCAGCTGCAAATAATCCACTTCGAACAATATTGTGTGAAGTGATTGAAGGATGATGACTGCCAACTCCCATCATTCGACTTTTAAAGGCCTCCAAGTTGAAAGAACCCAAATTCGTATCAGCCAGCTTGCTCAACTTTGAAGTGAATTTTGACTCTGGTAGGAAAGGCTTGCTCAGCTTTTTAATCACAGCCTACCTGGATGCAACATTGTTGTCTCTTTCAGTTTCTCTTACTTCAGCCATCCTGCAAAATAACAAATAGCCATCAGCAATTAACTTAGAAAAATAAAATAACATGGGGCTGCCAATCGACTTCTAAAATTGAGAAGCTGCAATATTATATTTCATCTGCAAACCTCAACTTCTCTAACAATTTCGAACTTTCAACACTTAGAAAGTTTCAAGAAAGCTTCAACAACTTCTCCTCAAGCAACTTCAAACTGAGAAAGACTTAGCAAATTTCTAAGTTGGCTGCAGCAACTTCACACTTAGAGAAAATTGGCCAACTTCACCTTCAGCAACTCCAGACTTCAAGTGCGAATTAACTTGAGCTTCAGCACACAACAATTCTTCTTCTTCTTCAAGTCGAACTTCTTCACCAACTCAGCCACAAACTTTCCTCTGCAATCTCAACTTCAGAGCTAGAATCGAACTTCTTCAGCTGGTGGAGAAAAATGAATAAACTTTCAGCTCATATAGGCAAGTCGAATTCTAGAAGAGGCTAAGTTTAACCAGCTTATTAAATCTCCACTACCTCATAGCAGGAATTCGAATTTCCCTCCTTCTGGTAATTTCAACACTTGTCACTTGGCGTCTAGAATCTTGACCTTCTAGAATTTCAAAAGATTCATCTTGACTGGTGTACTTAGCATTCATTTTGAAAACATTCATTTCAAATTCACTCTTTAAGAAATTTAATTCACCAGCTGAAGCTCTGACATTCAATTTTATTCATCCCTGACTCTGGAAGATTCATCTCATGAAGAATTCGATCAAATTCATCTAGGCAATCCATTTCAAATTCATCATGTAAGGCATTTTATTCTTGAAAACACGTTTTATTCTCTTTGCCTTGGAAAAAAATTAAATTTTCCTTAGGAAAATTTCATAATTTAAGTGTCGATCAAAATCTCCATCTTGAAAGCCTTGGCGAAGTGCAGAAGACTTTAAAATCCATTCATCGTCGAAGATCTTCAATACCCAGAAGAAAATTCCTTTCAGAACGTGTTGAATTCATGGGTCTACAAACGAAGGGGTACATTTAATTTTAGAATTTTTTGAACCTTAGAAAAAAAAACATTTTTCATCAAATTTAATCCAGCTCTTCATCTCTAGGCGTATTTTCCTACTCTGACTTGAAAATTCTCATGATCCTCGTGAAGCTGGCATCCTCTGACTTCTTCTTGCTAATTCATTCATGCCTCTGAAAATTTCATCACTCCTTTAACTTGGGCGTATTTTCCTAAGGAAGTGAAATTAAATATTAACACTTAGGAAAAATATCTTATCAATATCATCAATATTAGGCATCAATGAGGAATTCGCCTTAGAAAATTTCCATTCATCTTTAGTCATAGCACATCTTGCCTGTGGTGAGGAATTTTTATTAACACATTTTCAATGCCTAGCATATTTCCTCATTAAATTTTACCCCTAGCATGAACTTTGGGTGCATATAGCACATCATGGAGGATATTTTTATTTCAACGCCTAGCATATTTTCATCCATATTACCTTCACCTTGGCGCATTTAGCACATACTAGCCATGCCTTGGCAATTTTCATCACTTAACATCTTTTATTCTTTCTTGGACTTGGCGCATTTAGGCCATGGTGAAGGATTTTAACCATGTCTTAGGAATTTTCACCCATCTTCACCCTGTTTAATATCAACGCCATGGTAATTCCTCTCCTCTTTATCTTGTCTTGGGCGCATTTTACACATAGAGAGGGATGGGCGCATTTTAGACATGTAGAAGGATCAACTTTTCAATGCCTTTGACTATATCTTGACCTTGCTTACACATGGGCGTATTTAGCATGGTGAAGTGGATGAACTTTTCAACGCCTTTAGACTCTTTTTCCTCCACTTTAATTTTACCTTGTCTTCATCTTGGGCTGGGCGCATTTGGCATGTGTAGGGGGATGAACTTTTCAACGCCTTTAGACTTCTTCATGCCTTAGAAACCTTTTGCATGCTTGATAATGAGGGCGTATTTAGCCTATGGAGGTGGATAAATGCCATGCCTTAGAAATTTTTTAAACATCTCCACTTTGAAAAGGGCGCATTTCACCTATGTAGGAGGATGAACTTCACTACTTAGAAAATTTTCAATCACCTTCTTGAAGTGGGCGCATTTGGAGGGTGGTGAAGGATGGGATTCAACACTTGGAGTTTTTCTAACACTTTCATCCTTGAAGAGGGCGCATTTGAGGTAGCCTGTAGGATGAACCTGATGCCTTAGAATATTTTAATCAACTCCTCCTTGTAGTGGGCGCATTTGGCATGTGCAGGAGGATTTATCTCAACACTTGGAAACTTTTTTCATTTGCCAGCTAGCTGAGGATGAGGGCGCATTAAGGGGGTGGTGAAGGATGAACTTCAAACTTAGAATTTTCTTCACACCTGCTTTTGCTTGCTTATCCATGCCATGCTACATATAGTAAGTCCTCTAATTTTCATATCTCTGAAGCTCAGATCGATTTGAAATTTTAACCACTGGATCTTCATGACCTTGTTAGTCTGTTCATATTGCTATCTCGGGCTGACCTGCTAAAAATAGTATGTTTATGAAGGTGGTTTACTATTTATAGCAACTGCCTGTTTCTAAGACCTCCACAACTCCGTTTGACTTGAAATTTGAATGACATGCTCCTCATGGGGTGACCTGCCCATTCACACTGGCGCCTGCTACTGGTTTACTATTTTTAGCCAGTTTTTGGAACGCCTTACTATAAATAGTAAGTGCTCTGATTGCCTTCAATTTTTACCGGTGGATAGCTTGAAAGATGCTGATCGTAGTGTGATACACCAGTTTTCGAAAATTCTGACATTTTACCCCTCATTTTGGGTCCTGAAGCTGGAAACCCTAATTTGACTTGCATGTATATCAAATGACCTCATTTATGTTGCACTTTGCCCTGTTTGTGGTTCTGATGCGCTGGGCAGCTGCTGGAATGGACCTGCTAAAAATAGTAAGTCTCTGAAAACTGATCATCTTGCTCTGCATGTCACATCACCGCGTAGCTCTTGAAAAACCCATAAAGAATCACCTGACATGCACTGAAAAGCCCTGCATGCAAACCCTAAAAATAGCCTCTGAAGACGACTCCTGAAAAAGTCCTGATCCTGGTTTGCATGTTATACCAATGCGAAGTTTTCGAAAAACCCACAAGGAATAACTTGACATGCGCTGAAAAACCTTGCATGCAAACCCTAAAAATAGCCTCCGAAGGCTGAATTCTGAAAGTCATCGTCTCATTTTGCATGTTATATCACTGCGTAGGTTTCAGAAAACCCAGAAAGAATCTCCAGACATGCATTGAAGAACTTTGCATATGAACCCTAAAATCTGCTCTTGAAGGTGAACTTGCTAAAAATAGATAGTTGTCCGTTCAACTCAAAATTTGCAGATGAGAAGCTTGACATGTTCTGGATGCAGTGTAATGATCGAAACTTCAGTAATGTTGAGAGAACGCCCCAAATTAGGTACTTACTAAGTTATCAGAATTCACTGAAATTTAGCTGGAAACCTGTTGGAAGCATACTGACTGTAACGTGAAGCTCAGATTTCAATTTATTCACTTCATTGGACTTTAGATTGACCAGAGAAATACAAACACTAATTCTATGGATTTGGCCAAAATTTCATGTTTAAGCTCATAGACGGGCACATCCCCGGAAAGCGGACAGCAAAAAGAGACAAAAAGAGAGAGAGGGAGCCAAAAGATGAGAATGGAGCAAAAATTAGGGGGTCCCCATTTTGAATGGGGCGATGTGTGGTCACAACACTACCCTTAGCTGGAATTAACGAAGTCATTGCACCATTACAAGAGGGTGAATGAGGCTTTCCTCATGCACATAGTGCGAGACCTGGATAATGAGTTGCACGTCCGTATTTCATCAACTGCTAGGGAAGCAATAGCAGAGTGGGCAGATTGGTTTATACAGTTTCCTACATTCACCTACCTCATAGTTTATGGCTTCTCCAGTGCTCCACTTATGTTGCCAAGGTACCCATAAGATGAAGTTGTTTTCATGGAATTCCTAAGGCAAGCACATGATGTCCACACAATCTTAAGGGATAGAAAGAAACCCGCCTTCAGTTTTCCATTTGGGTTGGGAATTTATACATGCAGATCAACAGCGGATGCTAAGTCCATGGGTGATGAGTTGGAAACACTTGGTCTCAAGCCATACAGCGAAAGACGATCATATGACCCTCATGGTGTCTTCGCTGCCCGACTTGAGAAGAACTATGCTCATTTGCCCGCTCTTGAAGATTTTTGGGCTAACTGCAAAGATGAGTTTAAGGTGCAGAGGCGTAGTTACAGCAGACTCACTATTCATCAAATGAAAGACTGCTTATCAGAGGATATTGAGGGATTATCAGATGATGATGGAGATGTACTTCTCCTAATGTACACTCGGAAGCGAATTGAAGATTGGCCTCTTCCATAGGTCAATTGGGCTAATAAAGAGTCCCTCTCAGTTGAAGAAAGGACAAGACAAGTCCTTGAGCACAACAAGGTTTTCCTAGTCCTCAAGAGGAAGAAATCCATTCCAGTAGCAGAGCCGCCAAGGGTACAGTTATCACTTCCCTCTTCTTCCAGAGCACAATCAAAAGGGAAAGGTGTAAGTCAGTCTCAAGAAGATGTAAAGGCAACAAGTCAACTAAAAATGTAAGAAGAAGGTTGGACTTCTCAAACATAATCATACAGGAGCAGCCAACAGCTGAAGCAGAAGCTCCTCCAGAAGAGTCTGTGCCTCAAAAAGAAACAGAAGATGTGCCTTTGACACATGATCCTACACCATTGCCAAGCTCTTCACCAATTCATATTGATATAGAGGATGAAGAAGATGAAGAAGTTGCAGTTGAACCTCCCAAGAAAGTTAGTAGAGATACCACATCTTGGCTTGAGAGCTCTTTGGGAAGGAAGAGAAGAAGACCTTCATATCAGTTGAATTTTGATGATCTTGACAACGACTATCAAGAGGCACCTAAGAAGAAAGCAAAGAAACAAGTTCATTTTGAGAGAAATCTTGATGGTCAGATGATCATGGAGACTGCTACACCTCTTGAAGATAGAAATAGAGATGAAGTGGATGTAGATGACTTCGTGATGGTGAAGGCTAATCTTGGCAAAAGCACCAGACATGCGAATGTTAGTTTGTTCAGAGTTGCATCTGAAAGCCTTCAAGAAAGAGTGCTCAAAGATGGAGGAGACAAGGCAGCCCTCAAGGCTGAAATACAACAACTTAGGCTTTACATTTCTAACCTTGTTCATGGCATTTCACAGGCTACTCAGTTGCTGCCCCAGGTTCTAGAGACACTAGTTGATCATCATCAGTTGAGGCAGCTGGTAATATGTGGGAAACAAACTCAAGAATGGATTGAGGGATTTATCATCAGAGGAAAAAAAATCCTTGCACAAATGTTTCAGCTAAGGAATAATGCTCGTGACTTAAGTCAAGGCCTGCAAGGATTTGAACAATCAATGGCAGAGGTAAAGCCTAGGTATGAAATCATCATTGCAGATTTGGATACAGCTTATGGCTCAACAGTTTCCAGAGAACACAAGAGACAGATCCTTGCATGGAAAGAGCGTCACATCTTCAAGGTGAGAACATATGAGAGGATAGACAAAGAGTTTGTTGCATACAGGCAAAGGGTGGTTGATGCTTTTCTATTCATAAATGAGTTTATTACAGAGATCCTTGCTCGGTGTCATCATGATGATGGTTCCTATGTCAGACTTGATGAAGTGCAAGCCCAGTTTCAGAGTGTTGTCCGTGGCAGTGATGGCGACATGAGTCAGATTTCCATGATGTCAGCAAGGTTCGAGAAAGAGGCCAATGAGGTCGAAGATTTCCTGAGATCAATTGCAGATGGAGAGGATATCCTAGAAAAGCGAAAGTTTGCTATTGATAGTATTGATGCACCTGACAGAGACACAGTTTCCAACTTTTTAGCGGATGTGATCGAGATTTAAAGCAACTTTCTTCTAGAAGCTTTCTTTCCGCTTTCTTTCTATTCTCAGAACAATTCTTATCTATTCTTTGAAGAAGAGAAAGAAGATAAAATGTGATAGTTGGCATTTCCTGTTTTTCCTACTTTCTTAGGTGGTTAGATGTTATCTTCTTTTAGTTTTAGAAATAAAGCTTGCTTGCTGAGCAAGCCTTAGTTGTAAAAGCAAGGAGATTTTAGGGTTCCCTACTCCTCTGCTTGTCTATAAATAAGAGCAACCTTGGTCATTTATTTTCAACCGTACTTGTGATAACAAATTGCTAAGCTTATTTTGCCTTCAAGTTGTTGTCTTGTAGTTGCTGTTCACTTTGTGTAAGAACAAGTTTGCAAGTCTCTTTTACCTGCAAGTTCTTGTTTCATGCATGTGTTTAGTGTAATCTTTGTTCCAGAGATTTGAGAAATAAAGTCTTGAGCCTATTTTGCCTTGATATAATGTCTCAGATTTCCATTTATTGTGTTATGCTTATATGATCTTTAATTTCAGCTCGCATTGAAAGTAAGTAGATGTATGTTGGAAGGAGAGTTTATCTAAGTATTTTGTCAAAGAATCAAGCTTTGTTCATTTCTAATTCTCTTGCTCTGCATTTACTTGAGAAATTAGAAACGTCTTTAGTGTAGGTTAGTCGTAGTTGAAGTTCTAAATCATAAAATCTCAGCTACGGCTCTTGAGTTTTATAAACCTTGTGCTCTTAGCTGAACCAAAAAGATAGGAAAATTAGATTTAATTTACTTTCTTGAACACCATCAACAAAGAGGGAGCTTCCCCTCCGAATTTGAAGAGCAGGTTACTGGACATAGCTGTCCGTTTCTAATTCGCATTCTAGAGGTGCGAATTAAAATGCCAACAATCATCTAGATTTGTTCAAAGGAATCATTCAGATGATCTAATTCTTGGTGACAAAGATACATAAATTTAGACAAGGAGAAGATTGGCCATTACATTAGAACATGCAAATCTGTCCTTGTTTTCTAAAATTGAACCTAAAAACTTTATAGAAGCAAGCAAAGACAAACATTGGGTGAATTCCATTGAAGAGGAGTTGAATCAAATTGAAAAGAATGAAACTTGGAAACTTGTCCCAAGACCTAAGGATAAAAATGTAATTGGCACTAAGTAGGGATTCAAAAACAAACTAAATGAGGATGGTGAAGTTGTGAGGAATAAAGAAAGATTAGTATGCATGGGATATGCTCAAGTCGAAGGTATTGATTTCAAAGAAACATTTTCCCCTATTGCTTGTTGTGAGGCTATAAGAATTTTCCTAGCATTTGCTAGTTTTCAGAATTTCAAAGTCTACCGGATGGATGTCAACTCAACATTTTTGAATGGAAGCCTAGAAGAAGAGGTGTATATTGAATAGCTTGAAGGGTTCATCCTATCAGAAAATGAGGATCATACATGCAAGTTAAAGAAAGCACTTTATGGGTTGAAACAAGCCCCCAAGGCTAGGTATTCAAGATTGGACAAGTATCTACAACAAAAAATCTTTAAAAGAGGTATTGCTGATAGCAATCTATATATTAAAACTGAAGCTGATCATCAATTGATTGTTGTAGTTTATGTGGGTGATATTACTTTTGGGGGTAGCAATGAAAAAATGTGCCAAGAATTTGCCATGAACATGCAAAAGTTGTTTGAAATGCCTATGTTTGGTGAGTTGCACTTCTTTCTTGAGTTGCAAATTTCTCAATTAGATAACGAAATATTTATTTCACAAGCTAAGTATATTATGGAGATGTTGAAGAACTTTAGAATGGAAGATTGCAAACTTGTGAGTACACCCATGGTCATAGAATGCAAGTTGAGTAAAGATGATTAATCGCCTAAGGCTAATCACACTCTTTATAGATCAATGATTGGGAGTTTGTTATATGTGACAACTTCAAGACTTGACATTATGTAAGTAGTTGGTATGGTGGCAAGATTTCAAGTTTCATCAAAAGAAACCCATGTGCGGATAGTTAAAAGGATCTTTAAATATCTAAAAGGCACTTTGGATTTTGGGTTGTGGTATCAAAGAGGTGAAGATTTCACCTTAGCAGTGTACACTGATGCAGATTGGGTTGGTAGCGTGGATGACAAAAAGAGTACAAGTGGAGGTGCATTCTTTCTCGACAATTGTCTTGTGTCATGGTTAAGTAAGAAACAGATTTCAGTTTCCTTATCTACAACAGAGGGAGAATATATTGCAGTAGCTTCTTGTTGCACTCAGGTTCTTTGGATGAAGCAAACATTGAGTGATATCACGATAGAATATGATCATCCCATATCCATATATTGTGATAATACAAGTGCAATCAATATATTGAAGAATCCTATGACACACTCCCAAATCAAACACATTCCAATCAAACATCATTTCTTAAGGGAGTAGGTGGTAGACCATCAAGTTAAGTTAGAGTATATTGCTACACAAGAAGAGATTGTAGACATCTTTACAAAGCCTCTTCCAAAAGAGACTTTTGAGTATCTTAGACAACAATTGGGAGTGATATCCTCTTCATCTAGCCATTGATGAAATGCATTATTTAGGAGGATGGTATTCAGGGGGAGCTCTTCACTGCACTATCTTACTTGTACTCTGAGGATTCCTTTGCCATTGATATCAAAGGGGGAGTGTAATGTCCCCTTCTCAAACCTGATTGTTCTTGTGACCGTTGGCCTTTTTTCTGGAAACCCGAAGGCTAGTCGGAAGATAAATTAGGGTTTCCTATTTTTGAGGAGGTCGTTGTTCAGAGATGGTGGATTCAATGGCGGATTCCTTCTGGGTTTTCAGAGGGCTTCGCAGTGGTATGTTCATCTCGGCATTCAGAGCACTTTTTGGAATTTACTATTTTTAGTAAATTCTATTTTTGGCAATAATCAGGATGGTATCAGGCAGTTGACTTTCCCCTTCAGTTGATTCAAGTGGCGTATTCAGTTTCGGGCTTCAGAATGCAGTTCTGGGAAGTCGAGCTCATTTCACTTAAAAATAACATTATAATTAAAATGTTATTTTATCACCTTGGCCTAGTCGAATGACTTAATGTCGTTTTAAAAGGTGGACTCAAAGGGTGGCGCCTTCATTAAGGTTATAATTAATATTTGGTGAATTTCCCAAAGTCAAAGGAAATTAATGTGGGCGCATTTATCAAGGTGATGTTTTAATTAAAATATGATTATTGAGCTAAAGGTGAAAAGGACGCCTTATTGAAGGAAAAGTTAGGGTTTGAGCTTGAGTTGGATTTTAGGGTTTCGTGAAGTCAAACGGAACTTATAAAAAGGAGTCTTGTGCATCATTTCTTCATCTTTGGAAAATATACTGTTATGCTGCCGGATTGGCTCTGGGACTGCTTCGAGGAATGAAGGCCTCCTAGCTTGGGCATCGCTTCGTGTTTGAAAGACAACATCTAGTGGTGATTCTGTATCTGTGAGTTGCATTTAGCTCGTGTATTGTGTTTAGTTATTTGCATTGTCAAATCGGTTTTGGGCATTTTAGTGTTGCAGCATTTTAGCTTCATTTAATACAGCAGATTGCATGTTTTTACTCATATCTCAAAAAACACAAAAATGCTAGTTCTGGGTATTGCATCAATCTTTAAGTTTGTAAGGAGCGTTCATTTTCTCCAATTTATAGATCTTAATGTTGTGTATTGAATTTTTAATGCCAAGTTGAATTCTTCAGCTGGGCCGTACCATTTCCTTTTCTTGGGATTTGTGTCTTTTAAAAGATTCAAGGTTTGGGTGAAGTTTTGTGGTCCAAGTTTGGTCGCCTCCTCCCTAAGGGTGTTATGCATTTGTTTTCAAGTCAATAGAGTTAGTAACGAGAGAGATAAGTGCATTTTAGTGAGTTTAAAAGGGTGCTGGTTTGATACATTAAGCTGCAGGTCTGTTAAATCAGATTAAAGAAATCTGCATTTTCTTGGGATTGGTGTTAGGGAATCCTTAAGGCTTGTGGAAGACATCTTCGTTGTTGCATCTCTATTTACTTCTCTGGTTGTATCGAAAGCAGGGTGTTGTTTAACATATTGCAAGCTGCTGGTTATATGATAAAAAGTGCAGATCTGATTTTGACAGTCCGAGAAATCTGCATCTTCTGATTTGGGTTTGGCATTGTGGTTTACTTAAAAGCTTGAAGCAGATGTATTGTTGAATGCACCAATTGAAAGGAATCTGATATCTTGACATTGCAGGCAATAATTATATATTGTAAACTGGCAGTAGTACTGACCAGTATTCTTTAATATTGCATTGTCATTATTGTAATACTCGTTCTTGCTTTCAGTACTAGTTTGAAATAGTTATAACTCCGCCCTATGGTAGCTACTTCCCATTCTGGGTGAGCAAGCACATTCTGGGTGTTGAGTAGTTTCAGCTTTCAGCATTTCATTTCAAGCTTTGCTTTCTGTAATCACTCCGTCATATGGTCGCCCCTCACTCCGCATTGGATTGGGTAGCACATACTTGACGTTGAGTTCTTTTCTGCATTTAGAATAGAAGACCCTCTGACCAATGCTCGCCATCATCGGCGCCATACTGGTTAGAGTTACAGCATAAGCAGTTTGTTTTAGATCCTCTGACCAATGCTCGCCATCATCGGCGCCATTCTGGTTAGAGTTGCTTTCTTGCACGTTTTGGTTTATTCTCTAACCTTAACGGGTGCACTGCTTTGTAATTTGTAAATTAAAAAAAACAAAAAAATTGGCTCAGAATATTTCAGGGAGAAGTAGAGAAAGGGGGAGCAATAGAGATAGGGGGAGTATCATGTTTTTACTACATTCACAAATTATTTTATGTAGGGTTTCCATTAATGACAAAGAGGGAGATTGTTAGAAGTACCGTCATTGATGTCAAAGGCGTATAGGAGATTGATGATGCAAATTGTTGGCAAGACAAGACACACCACGATGAAATTACAAGGGTAGTTCCTATCATTACAAGTAGCAATAAAATAATATTTAAAATTCATCTTTGTTGGTTGACTTCCTCAAGATCAATGTCCTCCTTGTGAAGTTAAAAATTAAATTAAATTGTTATATTTGTTTGGGCCGACCCCCTCATAGTGGCACCCAATTTGGATATCAAAAATAATAAATAAATTAAAATATGGGCCGACCTAAGTCTAGCGCCCAAAAAGAAAATAAAAAGAAATATAAATATTTTTTTTGTTATAGGGGCCGACCCCCTAATGGAGCACCTAAATCTAAAATGAAAGGTTACATTGAAGAGGTATAAAATAATGAAAAGTCATCTCATTTTTGTAGCAATGTATCCCTTCATGAAGTTGCCTCCTTTTGTGAAGAATAAATAAAGTTTGAGGATTGTGGAGAAGAGTGTGTGTGGAAGATAGATTGATAGATCATTTATACACCAACAGATTTGTGAGAAGAGAAATTAATTGAAGATCATTCAAAGGAAGATTTTGAAGGAGGATTATCAAGAAGAACAAATACTTTTTTCTATTGAAAGGCTGGTGCCTCATATTAAAAGAGATTGGTGTGTCATTTTGAGTTGGTGCTCAAGTGTTGGGAATTGGTGTCTCCAAGTAGGATGGTGCCTACCAAGTTTGTAAGAAATTTTTATATAAGCAATATTTTTCCGTGGTTTTCTCCCAAAAGGGTTTCCACATAAATCTTGTGTTCATCTTGTGTTATTATTTGTTGATATTGTGTAATTGAAATTATTGTGGTTGTTAATTTTTAAAAGGGTAAAAGATAGTCTTATACTGATTTACCACCCACTCCGTCCCCGTCCCCGTCCCCCTCTTAGTATAAGCTTGTGCTCATGAGGTGGGCAATGGACATGGAAGAAGGGGCACATAATGTATGTCCAACTCGTGGTACAGTGACACTCGGGATTGTCCTAGATAGAGCTGTTGTGCATGTTGAGTAATCACTTTGGAGCATGTTGTAAAAATGTGATGTCCCCATTTTCGTGAGCATTAGAGTTCGAAGGAGTAGCCTATCAGTTGACCCTCGTAGGCTAGTGTGGTGGATTAGAGGGTTCAGTTTGAGAGTTGTGGAGCTCTTCAGGTAGCAGTTGTCAGTGTTCATCTCTCCAGATCCTTCTTATGTTCTGAGGCATTGATATTCAGAGGTCTCTGGTTCAATTTTGAGGGACTCACTATTTATAGTAAGTCAGCGAATGTTAGAGAGGGACCCTTACTATTTTTAGTAAGACAATTGGATGCAAAGTGGATAGAATGGTTAACTCCTAGGTTCAGACGGAATTGAGAAATAATGATTATTTGTGGAGTTATGTTATTTAATTATTAATAAAGTGATTACTTTATTAATAATTAATTATAAGGTGCAATTATAAAGTTTTAAATTCACTTTATGTCCGATGGGGCCATGACCCTCAAAAGGTCACTTAAAGTACATTAAATATTATTATTTAATGAGTGCCCATTTAGTAAAACATTTATTAAAGTGAAAGGAAACTATTAAATATTATTCTAAATGTTTTAAAAGAGACTTCTAGAAGGGATCGACCTAATTGGAGAAGTATATATATGCCATCGAAAAGTAAATGAAGGCATCATTGCATCATTTTATACTTGTGCATTTGGAGAGTTCTCTTGGAGAAGGAAACCTAGGGTTTTTGCATATTTCAGCTTTGGAGAGTGTAGCTGCTGCTAAGTTTGTGCATTTTGAGGTTGCGAAGACCAACTGAAGATTGCCTCGGGATTGGCTTCATTCAGGAGTCAACATTGTGCTACATCGGATTTACAGTATAGTTACAGAATAAGGGTTTCATCATTGTTTTAAGATCAAAAGATTGTTTCCGGGTATCTTTCTTTGTAAAACTTTCGGAAATTATGCAATATAAATAAAGCTTTAATTTCCAGCATTCATATATGTTTCTAGTTGTATATCTTCGCATGTTATGCTTTAGAAATTGTTAATTTCTCGCATGCGTATTTCTTGCTTGGCAATAATTGAGAAAATACATAAATAATTGCAAAATCATTCAAAACAAACAAAATTGCATTATTCACATATCTAGTGCAAGGGTTAGAGACAACAGGTCTCTTACAGTGGTATCAGAGCGGTTTCCTGCCATCCTGTGTTGGAAATGAATTTTCAGAGTTAATGAATATTGGAGGTTTATTTTATTATTGCATAAAATATTCTACACCAGTCAATAAAGGATTATTGTGAGTCAATGCAAAAGTAATAGAAAGGAGTATTGTCGGCCTTTTGTAAAATAATTGAGAGAATAATAATTTTTTCCAGCCGCTTCTCTAAAAAATTGTGATTGATTAATATTAACACAACTCATAATTGTATCGGGTCTCTGAATGGCATAAGATGAATTGAAAGCTTTAATTTGCAGATTAATAATAAATCTAAAAGGAAGAAACAGACAAATCGCAATTTTTTCTGGTAACAAGGGTGACGTGGGATTTTTTTGGAAGTTGTGACTTTCAGGAATGATTAAAAATTGATTCAAGAGGGAGAGTTGGGCCAGGATATCGTGGAAGTTGCATATTGAGAAAGAAACATTTGGGAAGACCTGTCTTAAGCGAGTTGAGTATGGAGAAAATAATTCTTGGAAGAGTCATGGTTTTATAATGTTCTTTAAATTGCAAATGAGACACAGAGACATTCAGGGGATTATGGGAGTTCATGAGAAAACAAGGATTCATCATTTAATTTGGAGAATAGCTACTAGCTTTGAAGAGAGCCATTGTGTGTTAGGAAGCTGACGGGAAATTGCAGTTACATGAAGCAACGCAAATAATTAAAGGAGATGCCTATTTCAAAGCAGCCGTTAAATCTCAAAGATAGGCATTGAAGATGAGACGTCATGGCTCAAAGGTGCACCGAATGACGGGCCATTACAAATGAAAGTTGTGAATGCAATCGTGGTTACACTTGTGGCCGCCCAGTTCGACACAGAAGTCATGGTTGAAGTTCATTGTTGCATTTTCTGAAAGGGATCATGTAAGAGCCCTGCTGGCTCTAACCCTTGCAAACTACAATGCTGAATGATGAAATTTGTTTTTGTTTGAATGTTTTGCAGTTTTTGATGTGCTTTGAGCAATATATATGATTTTTTGTATTTTTTATAAAAAATTGTCAGGCAAATAGAAATCATATGCAAATAATATCAACTAGGGGAAATCTGAAAACTAATAACTTAGCAAATGTATAAACTCCTATGAGCAGATTGTTTTCTTTATATTGCAAATACATATGACTCTTCAAAGTTTGAATGTTCTAATTAAAAAAAACACAATATTATTCCATACCCGGTTTACAAATGCAATAAATGCAAGTCTGAAAACTTATACAGAAAATCTGGAAATTACATTCAGCAGCAGCAACCTGAGGTAATTGACGCTTGGCAGCAATTATAAGATGATTCGTAGCTCCTTATTGATGATGAGTTTTGCTTTCAAACTGCTAATGTTCATTGAACCTTGCTGCAGTTATACCTTTTTGATTTTCTGAATTTAAACCCTATCAAAACTTGCATATCCATTCAGAAATATACTCCCAGCAGTGATAAGTACTATAGAAATCAGGTTTGATAAATCTCAATTAGAGAACTCTAGATATTTGCTCAAACCCTTGAAAACACAACTCAGAAAAATAAATCATTGTAGTGGCACTGTAGCGCGGGTACTATTCACGTCACTGTAGCGCAGGTACTATTCACGTCACTGTAGCATGGGTACTATTCACGTCACTGTAGCAGAAGATCAATAACTTCTGATTTTTCTTCTCCAATGATGGTTATTTCAACAATCTAAAATCTGCTCTTCAAACCCTTGTTTGTATCTCCTCAATGATGCACAAATTTGACCTCTGTAATGAAGCCAACCATTAGCAAACTTTAGCTGATCTCTCACAACTTCAGAATGCTGGTCTATGAAGAGTTTACGTTCTCCACAGCCTGAAGATATCTGAAACTTGGCAGAAACCCTTGGTTTCTCTCAAATCCCAAAGCTCTAAAAAAAAGACAAATTTTGAATAATCAATCACATGAGTTCGATTTTCCTTGAGAGACTTAATTTATTCCTTCAAGAGGCTCGACCCAAAAAAGCACATTAATGACAATTTTAAATGATATTTAATTTCCCCTTTGTGACTTAGGAAAATTAAACATTAAATGGCGTATTTTCCCTTTTGAGTAATAAATACTCATTAAATAATATTAGCCCACTTTATTATAAAGTCTTTTAATACTTTATAATATTTCATTTAAATATTAATATAATCATTATTTGACTTTATAATATAAAGTCACAATAATAATTATTTAATCATCATTAAATACTCAAGTATTCTCCATTTGTTCATCCAACTGCCGAACTGGGTCGAGTTTGAGTAAACCAACTAAACTAGTTGCCCTGCCAGAAATAGTAAACCCTGACAACCTGACTTACTATAAATAGTAAGTGTCTAAATATCACTCTGTGAGCATCTGCAAAGGCCCAAACCTGAATCAGAAAGTGAAGTACTTTCCTTAACCACCGAGTAACTGTCACAAAGGACCCTCTATCCATAACTATCATACTACGAGGGTCAAAATAATAGGCTCACTCCTCAACAAACAATGTCAGCTAAAAAGGGGACATTACAGATCAGATATCTCAATCTAAGTATCGGGCAAAGTATGCAAGAGTTGTCAACTTCATTGTCTCTTCCGTTACTCTTCATGAGTAACGCCATCTTCAGATAAACATTAAATGTGAATGAAACGTTATTTGCTCAAGTCCCGGGAAAACAAAAAAAAAAGAAATTCAGAAAAGACAATTTGGGAAGTTCGTAGAAAAAGACAAAATCTTCAGACCACCCCATTACTCATTGAATTAAGTATTTTATCATTGTGTAAATTTCTGGAAAAGAAGAAGTTCAAATATCATAGATACATTGCATTGGATAGTCATCAAAATACATACACCTGAGAGTTAATTCTGTTCATGATAGCAATTGTACAAGCACAAAAGTCTTAATTTTGTGGATAAAAAAAAAACTATATTCTGATTATGCATGAACGGAGATGTACTTCTGAGAACCATAATACTTATACCAGGTCCTTTGTGAGGAAAGAGGGGGAAGATCAGAACCTCAAACTTGAGTGCATCTTTATTATCGATAAACATCTTTCATTTGAGTGACCAACACTCTTTCATCTTCAGCTTCATTGTTTTCCAGTCTAGTTTTAAAAATGAGTTCAAGCAGTGGCAAAATAATGGAATTGGGTGATGGAAAATGGTTAGCCAGGATGTTATATAAACAGGGTAAAAAACTTAGCAAATCATCACAATCCAGATTTGATACATTGTGTATTTTGAATAGGTTGAAAGAAATTTTAAGTTACGTAGAACAGTCACCTTCAGCATTGCTTCAGATAGCGATGGTTCCTACAGTGAAAGTTTTGAGTGAGCATAGGTACTTGAGACATAGTGGCAGCGAGGTTAGGCTCACGGTTGCCCTATGCATCAATCAATTTTTAAGGATCATAGCTCCTCGAGTTACTTATGACACGACCATCATGGGTGAGGATTTTCAACTGATTATTGACAGTATGGTTGGGATTGATGACATTGGTAGTCCTACATTTGGAAGAAGGGTTAAGTTATTAGAGTTGATGGTAGGGGTAAGATCATGCATTGCCATGCTGGAATTTGTTCATCATGATCTTGTGTTGCAGTTGTTCCGAATTTTCTTGGAGTCCATCAGTTCAACACATAATCAATCTACCCAGGACTACATGGGAGTTATTATGACTTCCATCATTGATAACATGGATAATGAATCTCAGCCTATTATGTCATTACTTCTAGTTGTTCATAAGCGAGAAAAATTGACATCTCTAGCTGCTTATGTTTTGGTATGTAGTGTTTTTGAACAGTGTGAAGGTAAGCTGAGGCCCTATTTGGTTGAGGAGGAGCAAGTGCAAGAAAAGAAGGTGAGTTTTGAAGAGAATGTTGACATTATTAACGCTCAAGAAGTTGTTATCAGTCATGATAACAATTCTGATTTCTATTACAGCAGTCCTTTGCTTGAGCACAATGATGGTGTTGATGTCATGACAAGTGCAAAAAATGTTGTGGGAGTCACTTTGAGTATTGACATGCAAGATGTGAGTGTCAAACATGAAGATAGCATGGAAAATTTGTCCCATAACCATTCTGATTTTCATGACAGCAGTAAGGAATCTTTGCATCAGCATGAGACAATAGTGTTTTCACAAATGGATGATGTTTCTACAAAGTTGTCACATGTTGGTACTCAAGATTTGGGTACAAATGATGCAATTTATGAGGATGAATCATGCCACTATGAGTCTAATTTTCCATATCAGACGTTAGGAAACGAATCAAAAAATCTATTTAATGGCAATGAATCCTAGGATTGTGATATGGATGGACATGCAGTCACTTTGGTAGCAGAAGGGTGCGAAGATATTGTCAAAACAACTTCTACCTTGCTAATTGAGCCATCCTATGAAGTACATAGAAGCAGTACCTTAGTTGTTGATATGTGCACAGTTGATAGCACACATGATGCTGCTTATCATGTAGTAAGTGATGATGAATCAGCTCATATCACAGTGCAGATTTTGAAACAGGAAACTTGTATGGGAGTCATAAGCTACAAAGTCCTCATCATTTGTTTGGGCAACTAAAAGTGAATGACAGTATGATTGCCACAACCATTGAGCATTTTGATGTTGCTCGTCAGATGTTGGCTACCTTTGGTTGGAGTACGACTTTGATAGATGAGTACGATGATAGTGGTTTTTCCCTTGTAGAATTATATGCACTTCGAGAAGCAATTGGAATGATGAAACAAAATTACCTATAGCTACTTGCAGATAGGTATTTTCTTCTCGAGTGGAATTGCATTTGTTATGATGCATTGAAGGGAAAGGAGGAGGAGGTTGATGAACTCACTCATGAGCTTGAGGTGACCATGGACTCGTTGAAGAGTAGTCAGTTGGCCCTTCAAGAGTCACAGTCACGAATTGAGGAGATTACCATGGCATTGAGTTTAGCACAGTCTTCACCATCTTCTAATATAGTTCAGGTTTCCGTGGCAGCAATTGGTGAGGAGCATACACCCATGGTTCATAGCTGTGAGTAGGTTGAGGATGTGGTTACATCCATCACAGATGTTGGTGCAGTTAATTCAGATGGGATGAGTACATTGGTTGAGAGGAGCAGAGAACCACTTGTTGCACCAGGTTCTCTTGAGGTTAGTCCCATGTTAGGTGATGCAGAGCAGGTGTTTGAGAGCTCTTGTGATGTTATAGTTGATTCTCTCAAGAGTTGCATGACAAATTACGTCGCCACTCCATCGTCATCACAGGATATATGCTGGGCATCATCTAGTATGGAGGTTGGTACCCACGTTGATTTGTTTCCCTCACCTGGAAGCAATTCAACCACTTCATCTCATGCAACTGATTTGTTTCTCAGGGACTATGATGGTCAGCCATTGACAGAGGTGGGAGCATTTTATCTTGATTGCATAGTGAGGAGTGCTCATCACTTCTCCTTTAGTCCACACACGAAGGAATTGATGATGCATCAGTGTGGAGTGGCTCAGGGTTTATACCATCTGTTGTGGGATGAGTTCACCATCTTCAAAAGATGGGATTAGCGACTGCACGTACCCGACTCAGTTATTTGTGGGGGATTACTTGCAGGGACAACAGTCAGTAATCCATCATGCTGATATGTATACGGCAGGGCTTGCTACTTCTATGTCACAGAGTTTTCATACGGGTACATGGTTATAGGGTGACTATGGTGTCAGTAGGCATGATGGCTTGGTAGTTATCACACCCATGAGGGTTTAGCCGAGGACAAAAAGAGAATTGGTGTAGCAGATGCTTCTAGATGTTTTTATCTCCGCATGACAGATGGATGTGATTTCAGATTGTATTAGGATCTAGGTGGTGACAGGTTTGGCACTGAGTTTTGGATGGATCCCATTGGGTTGCTTCACCATTTTCAGCATGGTGAAGTTGGAGGCAGTAGAGCGCAACGGAAGTCTGAGGCTGTTAGACACAAAAAACTTCCATTTTGGGTTTGGGATCCAGGGATAGCTTGCACAATTGTGTTTATGCTAGTGCTACAGGAGTTAGTTAGAGTTGCGTGGGACATTTCACAATTCTTCTTTTAGGCCCTTCGAGGGGTGGTGTTTCTTTGCAGTAGAGATTGCTTGGGGACAAGCAATTTCAGGGAGGGCGGACTCTAATGTCCCCATTTTCGTGAGCATCAGAGTTCAAAGGATTAGCCTATCAGTTGACCCTCGTAGGCTAGTGTGGTGGATTACAGAGTTCAGTTTGGGAGTTGTGGAGCTCTTCAGGTGGCAGTTGTCAGTGTTCATCTCTCTAGATCCTTCTTATGTTCAAAAGCATTGATATTCAAAGGTCTTTGGTTCAGTTTTGAGGGACTTACTATTTATAGTAAGTCAGCGGATGTTAGAGAGGGACTCTTACTATTATTAGTAAGGAAGTTGGATGCATAGTGGATATAATGGTTAACTCCCAGGTTCAGACAGAATTGAGAAATAATGATTATTTTTGGAGTTATGTTATTTAATTATTAATAAAGTGATTACTTTATTAATAATTAATTATAAGGTGCAATTATAAAGTTTTAAATTCACTTTATGTCCGATGGGGCATGACCCTCAAAAGGTCACTTAAACTACATTAAATAATATTATTTAATGAGCACCCATTTATTAAAGCATTTATTAAAGTGAAAGGCAAATATTAAATATCATTTTAAATGTTTTGAAAGAGACTTCTAGAAGGGATCGACCTAGTTGGAGAAGTATATATATGCCATCGAAAAGTAAATGAAGGCATCATTGAATCATTTTATACTTGTGCATTTGGAGAGTTCTCTTGGAGAAGGAAACCTAGGGTTTTTGCATATTTCAACTTTGGAGAGCATAGCTGCTTCAAAGTTTGTGCATTCTGAGGTTGTGAAAGACGAGCTGAAGATTGCCTCATGGATTGGCTTCATTCAAGAGTCAACATTGTGCTACATTAGATTTATAGTAGAGTTTCAGAATAAGGGTTTCATCATCGTTTCAAGATCAGAAGATTGTTTTCGGGTATCTTTCTTTGTAAAGCTTTCGGAAATTATGCAATATCAATAAAGCTTTAATTTCCAACATTCATCTATGTTTCTAGTTGTATATCTTTGCATATTATGCTTCAGAAATTGTTAATTTCTTGCATGCATATTTCTTGCCTGGCGATAATTGAGAAAATACATAAATAATTGCAAAATCATTCAAAACAAACAAAATTACATTATTCACATATCTAGTGCAAGGGTTAGAGACAGCAGGTCTTTTACAAAAAAACCCTCTCTGGTTTACACAATATTTTTACGATTTTCCCATTTGATACATTATCATTTTGTCAAATTAATTGTATGCAGCTGACTGAAATTTTGCATGGATTATGTGAATGGCATGTAAATACTGAGTGCTTACAAATACAAATATAATCCCAAATGTTGAGCTATTTTAGATAAGGCATTTTAATACTTTGTCCATATGAAATGCAATAATATTGAACAACCTTAATCTGCTCAGAGTTCCATTTTCATTCAATGATATACGACTGCAATACAATATGTATTTTACTGATTGCAAGCTACATTTATTTAGTTTGCTTAGACTGTGCAACAACATTACTTCAATCCCTTTTACATAAATGCATATCATTGAGTATCCAATGCATAGTTCCAACTAAAAGAATTACAACTTTCTTGATAGTCATCTACATAAATTTTTGAGTATCATCAACAATGAATACCTACAAAAATTAATAGCAGTTCATGATATAAATACCAATTTGTAGATGCAGGAAATACCACGCCCCTTCAGGAAACTCCATGGCTGGGTGAGATAATTGATTGTAGTTTTAAATGACTGTAAATAGTCACGCCTAGGCTTGTAAACTGTTAGCAACACCTTGTAAAGTAAGTGCAACTTATTGCAATGTCCACGTCCAGTCTCTCCTACCACAGGCGACCCTTCTATAGGTAGGAAACACCTCCTAACTCCCACAAACTAAGTCTCCAAACCACAAATGGTAGATGGCTGCTATTTTAGAACCTGGAGCCTCACGACTCCCTTAAAGGGCTTCACACGCCTTCCCTATAGGTGCTCACGGCTGCTATGGTGGTGGTGTTGAAGATTCTAATGGCCTATGCCCTTCCTTGAATGCCCACACTCCTCTAATCAGATCCACGACTTGCTACAGATAACTCCCTCTGAGTTTCACGCCTAGTTCTAAGAATGAGCAGCAATGGCACTCTTCTAAAACCCACAACCTGAATTGAAAGCCTCAATCAGCAATGAAAATACTCTCCAAACCAATCGACTAGCAGGAATCTTCAATCTCAGATTCACAAATGATATAATCGTTAATCTTCAAGTTTGTCTTGGCAAGAGACCCATAAACTTGTGCAATAACACTCACAATGGAAGACCTGAATGATCTCCCCTCAAACCAGCTAGGGTGGAATCGTTTCACCACCAAAACTAGTTGCCCTAGGGTTTTCGTACCCTAAAGCCAAGAACTCCGTAAAGCTCTCCAAAAGTGAAGTTAAGAAAATAAACAAGTATAGTACAAATGAGCTCCAAAATCACCTTTTATATCACTTGCCTTTTTCTTGCTCATTAAAATAAATAAAGTGAATTTATAAATTTACTTTTTAAAATTTCCAAAAGTCACTTTATAACTCCATTTAATTAATTATTTACATTACCTTTTTAATTGCATTTTTCTCGCCAGGTAACATTAAATACTTAAATAAATTAATTCCCTTTTCCCGACTATAGCCTGTGGGAATTAAATAGGCTAATGTGTCTGCCGGGAGTGATCACTAAGAAGGGAACATTACAGTCCTCCCTTCTTGAGATTGTTTGCCCTCAAGCAACTGTAAATTAGGATGCTGCAATATTTTTTCTCCTTCCCAAGTTGCGTCCTCCACTGGTAAATCTCTCCACCTAATCAAATATTCCTTGATCACTCCGCTCCTCAGACTCCTTTCCTTGACATCAATAATCTCCTCAGGAACCAACACCAAATGCCCCCCTCATCCAATGGAAGTAATTTTGCTGATGAAGTAACCTACTGTCCTAGTGCCTTCTTGAGGCACGACACATGCAAAACATTGTGAATCTTGCTGTTTTTGGGCAACTCCAACTCATAGGCTACTTCCCCCACTCGCTTGGTTATCCTGCAAGGACCATAGAAACGCGGTTTTAATTTCTCTGCACCACTTTTCTTCAGCGAAGACTACCTATAGAGCTGCAACCTTAAGAAGACCAAGTCTCCCAGCTTAAAACTGCGGTCAACCCTGTGCCTATCTACACAAGTCTTCTGCTGATTCTGTGTTACTTGTAAATTCTCCTTGAGAGCCTTAAGAATATCTTGGCTCTCCAGTATCTAGTCTTTGGCTCAATGCCAAATCTAAAAATGAAGGTGCATCATAACCATATAATGCACAAAAGGGTGTCATACCAATGGACATGTGGTAAGTGGTGTTGTAACAATGCTCTCCTAGATGAAACCACTTTATCCATGTCCTTTGATGTCCCGAGACATAGTTATGTAAGTACCCCTCTACCCATTTATTCACTATCTCCGTCTGACCATTAGTCTGTGGGTGGTAATTCGTACTCAGAGTCAATTCTATGCTAGCAATTTTGAACAACTCCTGCCAGAAAGCACTAAGGAACCTACTGTCCTTGTCACTGACAATGTACTTAGGCAACCCATGGAGTTTGAAAACCTCCCTGAAGAATAACTCTACCACCTACAGTTCCTTGTACTCTAAAGAGATCACAAAGAAGTGAGTGAATTTGATCAATCGATCTACCACAACATAAATGCAGTCACTTCCATGAACCTTAGGTAGACTTGTGATGAAGTCCATATGCACGCTCTCCCACTTCTACTCGGGAATGGGCAATGGCTGCAGTAATCCAGTTGGATGGGTATGCTCTGACTTGTTCTGTTGACAAGTCACACATTCTCTCACATAGTGTAACACATCGTCCTTGAGGCTCTTCCAAGAGAACCTTTCCTTGATTTGTCTATATGTCTTGAAGTACCCTGGATGCCTTGCTAATGGAGTATCATGTGTAGCTCTCATAATCTTTTCCTTGAGCTTAGATTCAGGCACTAAGTATATCATGTCCTTGTAGTAGATAATGTCATCTACCACCTTGTACCGATCATCCTGAACTTGACCATCCATCAACTCACAAGCAAACTTGTTCTTGGAGTACTCCACCAAGAGGTGAGATTTCCAATCAGTTGAAATCTTTGCAAGGGAACATATTGCTATTTTTCTTGATAGGGCATCTACAACTATATTCTTCTTTCCCTTAACATATTCTATATCGAAATCGTAGGCCTGTATTTTTCTAACCCACTTTTGTTGCCGCTCATTTAGGTCCTTTCGCTCCAAGAAATACATCAAGCTGTTGTGGTGGGTCCTCACCACAAATTTACCACCTACTAGATACTGCCTAAACTTCGCCAATGCATGCATAATGGTGAGCATATCCTTATCATAGATGGAATACAATCTCTTAGGTCCCCTCAACTTCCGGATCTCAAATGCTATCAGATGCCTGTTTTGCATTAAAACTACTCCTATACCCTCACCCGACGCATCACACTCCAACACGAAAGGCTGAGTAAAATCAGAAAGTGCCAACAATGTACAACTGCTCATCACCTTCTTAAGCCTATCAAACACCCTCTAGGCCTCCTTTGACCATTTGAAAGCTCCCTTCTTTGTGAGATTTGTCAAGGGTGCCCCCAACTGTGAAAACCCCTTCACAAAGCGCCTATAGTAATTGCATAATCCAAAGAAACCGCACAAATCTATAAGGGACTTAGGCGGTGGCCAATCTAATATCACCTGAATCTTTTCCTGATGTACTGCACACCCTGTGCACTAATCACATGGCCCAAATACAAGATCTCTTTCATGCCAAATTTGCACTTAGATGCCTTCACATATAGAGACTACTCTCCCATGATGCCTAACACCTCATAACTACCACAAATGGTCATCCCAAGTTTCTGTAGATAGGGAGACCATCAAAGAACACCAATAAATTCTTACACAGCTGCTTGTTGAAGATGTGATTCATACACGACTGGAAGGTAGCAAGTGCATTGGTCAAACTAAAGGGCATGACCAAGAACTTATAGTGCCCATAATGGCACCTGAATACTATCTTGTGTATATCCTGCTCTTAGACTCTAATCTAGGGGTACCCCGATTGAAGATCAATCTTTGAAAAGTAAATGGCCCCATGTAACTTGTCAAGCAACTCATCGATCTTGGGTATAGGGTACCTATTCTTAATTGTCTTCTTATTCAAAGCCTGGTAGTCTATACACATACGCATTGTCCCATCCTTCTTCTTAACTAGGACTACAAAAGAAGCAAATGGGTTGGAGCTAGGTTTGATGTGGCCCATGTCTAACAACTCCTTAATTGCCTTCTCTATCTCATCCTTGAATTTCTTAGGATGCCTATAAGGAGTGGTTGTGACTAGTTTAGCTCCCTCTTTCAGCTCAATAGTTTGCTCGAAACCTCTATTAAGAGGTCTCCCTAGAGGTATCTCCCCAAAAACTCTATCATGTTTTCCCAACAATGACTGAATATCTCCATGGTATGGTTGGCCACTATCTAGAGACTCCTTGGACATAATCAAACACTCTGCTACCCATGCAACATCCCCATGCATAAAAATACTCTCCATCCGCTTAGCTGACACTATCTTTGGAGAACCATTGGCCATGCCCCTTAGCACAACCTTCTTATAATCTGCTGTAGTGAATTTTTAGCTCCATTGTTTGAAATTTCTATGAGTACTTCCCCAACGAATGAAGCCACCGAATCCCCAAGATGGCATTCATATCACCTAGGTCAACTACATAAAAGTCGTTCGTAATAGTGTAGTTGCCCAATGTCACACCCAACCAAGGAACCCTCTGTGTGCAAGTCATGTTGAAACCATCTACCACCATCACATTGAATCCCTCAAAATCCTCTGTAGGAATACCTCTCTTAGTTACCAATGCTGAGTCTATAAAATTGTAAGTTGCCCCACTATCAATCAAAACTGTCACTCGCTGCCCCTGTATTACCTCCCTAACTCTAAAAGAGTTGAATCTAGGAGTACTCGATATAATGGCAATAGCCTCGCTCTTAGTCTCCACATGAGGCTATTCATCCTCTGAATTGCTATGATCACTGTCCTGTGCTGGTACTACCTCCTCTTCACCCTCACTATCGAAAAGAACCTCAATGTAATGTACTTTCCCTTTGCCCATACATCTGTGTGTAGGCTCCCAATGCTCCTTACAGTTGAAACATAATTTTTTCTCCTCAACTCCCTTTGAGCCTCATCATCCAACTTGTCCTTCCTAGGCCACTCCTTTTGAAAAGGTTTCTTATCTTTGTTCTTTTGAGGGATGAATGGTTTGGACGAAAATTAGCTCTTTAGTACCAAGTTCTCCATGTCACATGCCTTGATGATGGCATCCTGTAATGACTCCAATTTGAAGGCCTTAATCCAACCACACAGTGGCTTGGATAAACCCTCAATAAGCAAAATGATCAACCTATGCTTCGACACATTTGAGACCATAACCGAGAGTCTCTGAAACTTAGAAATGTATGCGTCCATGGTACCAACTTGTTTGAGTTGCACCAACTCTCTGAAATGCAACTCTGGGTCCTTGTCAAATTTTTTCATCAACTTCTGAGTGAAGTTTAAATAGGAAGTAATGATAGCGTGCCCCAAAGTGACTAGCCCATGGCACCACCACTCGTGGGCCTTGCCCTCTAGATGTAACATGGCATACTTGATAGCTTTTGTTTATAGCATAGGGTTGAGTAGGAAATAGGTGTACAACTTCTGAACCCAAGCTCTAGCAATGCATTTGCTCAAGCAATCAAACGAGGGGACAGATAGCTTCCCAACCTTATGTTGTAGGGCCTGATTCTGAGGGCCCCTGTTATGATCCCTTGGCCTATTTCTGTATTTTATAGCACAAAAATCCTATAGAGTTATCGCTGCATGAAACTCATCACCAAGAGACTAATATTCTCTCAAGTAATTTGTGAACCCCTCACCTTGTCCTTATTTCCCTTGATTTCCAGCCTGTTGTCCTCCCAAGAACTGAGGTAGATGAGGTCTAGGAGTCACTCTGCTCACTGTCCTAGTGTAACTTTGAGCAGGAATGTGAGTGTTACTCCCCTCACCATTGTTCCCATTGTTGCCATTATCACCATTGTGACCATTTGTACCCCCTGTACCATTATTACCAGCATTGTTTTGATTGTTCATAAACTGAGTAAGAAGTTGCACCAATTGATATTGACCCCGAGCAAGGTCATTTAATATGTACATAGTACTGCCTATAGGCGGTTCACACCTGTCACCCATATTTTCCTCTTCTTTTGACTCTGAATCAAACAAGTTATCAACTGAACTATGCCTTCTGCTCTTGTAGGTTATATAGTCCCTTTCTTCTAGATTCATAAATGAACATGCAATTGAAAAATTTGAAACCCAGATAGGAAGGCAACCTCACAAGATGGCAGGAATACCAACTTTGATACCACTGTAAAAACTCCTCTCCGGTTTACATGGTATTTTTACGATTTTCCCCTTTGACACATTATCATTTTGTCAAATTAATTGTATGCAATTGACTAAAAGTTTGCAGGGGTTATGTGAATGGAAATGACATGTAAATACTGAGTGCTTACAAATACAAATATAATCCCAGATGTTGAGCTATTTCAAATAAGGCATTTTATTACTTTGTCCATATGAAATGTGATAATATTGAACAACTTTAATCTTCTTAGAGTTCCATTTCATTCAATGATATACGACTGCAATACAATATGTATTTTACTGATTGCAAGCTACAGTTATTTAGTTTTCTTAGACTGTGCAACAACATTACTTCAATCCCTTTTACATAAATGCATATCACTGAGTATCCAATGCACAGTTCCAACTAAAAGAATTACAACTTGTCTTAACAATCATCTACAAAAATTTCCGAGTATTATCAGCAATGAATACCTACATAAATTAATAACAGTTCATGATATAAATACCAATTTGTAGCTGCAGGAGATACTACACACCTTCAGGAATCTCCACAGCTAGGTGAGATATTTGATTGCAGTTTTAAAGGACTATAAACAGTCACGCTTGGGCTTGTAAACTGTTAGCAGCACCTTGTGAAGTAAGTGCGGCTTATTGCAATGTCCACGTCCAGTCTCTCCTACCACACGCGACCCTTCTACAGGAAGGAAACACCTCCTAATTCCAACGAACTCAATCTCCCAACCACGAATGGTAGATGGCTGCTATTTCAGAACCTGGAGCCTCACAACTCCCTTAAAAGGCTTCACATGCCTTCCCCACAGGTGCTCACAGCTGCTATGGTGGTGGCGTTGAAGATTCTAATGGCCTGCGCCCTTCCTTGATTGCCCACACTCCTCCAATCAGACCCACAACTTGCTATAGATAACTCCCTCTGAGTCTCACACCTAGTTTTGAGAATGAGTAGCAATGGCACTCTTCTAAAACCCACGACCTGAACTGAAACCCTCAATCAGCAATGAAAATACTCTCCAAACTAGTCGACCAGCAAGAACCTTCAATCTCAGATTTGCAAATGATATTGTCTCCGTAGGAGATGCACAAACTTGTGCAATAATGCTCACAATGGAAGACCTAAATGATCTCCCCTCAAACCAGCTAGGGTGCAATCGTTTCACCACCAAAACCAGTTGCCCTAGGGTTTCCCTTCCCCAAAGCCAAGAACTCCGTAAAGCTCTTCAAAAGTGAAGATGAAAAAATAAACAAGCATAGTACAAATGAGCTCCAAAATCACCTTTTATATCACTTGCCTTTTTCCCACTCACTAAAATAAATAAAGTGACTTTATAAAGTTACTTTTTAAATATTTCCAAAAGTCACTTTATAACTCCATTTAATTAATTATTTAACATTACCTTTTTAATTGCATTTTTCCCACCAGGAAACATTAAATAATTAAATAAATTAATTCCCTTTTCTTGACTATAGCCTACGGGAATTAAATAGGCTAATGCGTTTTCCAGGAGTGATCATTGAGAAGGGGACATTACACGTATGCATGTTGAGTAATTACTCTAGAACATGCTGTGTTGATGCTTGGGAAGCATGTGTATATACAAAATTTTGGCTATTAGCTTGATCAGGTTGGCCTTAACTCTGTCCTAAAACAGCTAGGTCAGCCCTAGTTAGGAAACTTGGATTTTTAACAAAGTTTTTTGAAGGGTTAGAAGAGGTCCCATGGACTTATAACCAGAAAGAACGATAGCAATATATCATTTTATATGATCGGAATTTGGATCTTGGAAAAGAAAAAATAATAATCATTCCACGGCCACCTATTTGATTGATTCCAAGCACAAAGGAGGCAGAGGTTAGAATGGCTATATCCATTTTCAAAAACTGATTTCTTTCCTCTGCTATTTTTACCTTCTACTCACTTCTCACTTGTAATCTAATGAAGCCAAATTTATTATGGACAACATATATTGAAATAATTCCATTGAAACAAGCCCTAATTGGTTATGCAAAGGTTCGAACTTTGAGCCATTGGCACTTTTGACCCTAAGTACCTAATGCTGTTTCAGGAATTTAGACTGCATTTTAATGCCAGTGAGAGCTACAGATTCATGCTGATTATAGATTTTTCAAATCATAAAACTCATGCCTTGGAAGAGACAATAACCTCCAAGGACAAAGATGACAGGCAAGCCCTGATAAAGGATTGCTACGCTAATGCACAACAAACAGTGAGAGAAATCGACTAATGATAAATCAAGATAATTATCACAGAAAAATGCCACAAGTGTGGAATAAAAAAGGAGACAACCACAGGTTAAGGACACTCATGCACAATAAATATGCTAGATGTTCATGTAATAAGCATTCGTGTAAGTTCCAAGCACAAATGTTGAGTGGCAAATTATACTTAGGTGATTGTACTTTATTTTAGTCTTCAAACATTGCAACAGAATTCTACCGAGAAGTAATTTTGGAAGATCTTGTTGTACCCTCTTAATAGAAATTCTGATGTCCTTCAATATGGGTTTGAGGGCTGTTGTGGAACACAGATTCTGAGAGGTGCACAACTAATGATGATAAAAGGAAATTTGGTTCAGAGGTCTGCAGTTTCATAGACCAAAAGCACATTTTTCCGCTGTCTGGCATTTATGCAAAGAAAAAGTAGGCAGCAAGCCACAGAGATGCAGACCAAAACACTTTAGAAGATTTCTTTCTGAGATCCGAACTTGGGAACACACTCTTCCAATACCAACATCTAAGAGGCTTGCAAGAAAACAGAGATTGAATATATTTACCATGATTTGATCCCAATCAAAAAGCAGGGAATACTTGACAAGATAAAGAAAAAAGGCAGTAAATTGTTTTAATAGGAATGGCAGTGTAAGAAAATGGATTGAGACAGGACAATCAAAAGAGACCAATAATAGGACAGAAACACCAATGATTTTATGTAGGTGGGATGAAGGGTAAGACTAATCAAACAGCCACTCTCATAATGAAATTTAAGAGGTTTTGTTTGGTACTACCAAAGCCCTATGGACATGCAAAGACAAACAATGGGATTAAAAGATGAAAGGATTATATAGGAGGGGGAAAATTGCTAGGTTTCTTAATTGCTGTTGATTTCCACTTGAAGGTTTAATATACTCATTTCTGGTCATTTGTAGAAGTGATCAACGCTATTCTTCAAGTTCAGTTTGCTGTTTCAGTTCTCAATTTGTTTTAGAAATTATAAATCTCAGGAAAATCTTAAAAAAGGTATTAGATAATGCATCCCTGCAAATAAAATCAACACATTACACAAAGCTAACACACACTAATGGGGAAAATGTACATAAATTATAAAACACTTGGCACACCCAATGAGTGCACATCCAAAGCAAGATAGAAGACTTGTCCAATATAGACATCTTCCTTTGTATTAGATAATAAAATGGATAGTACTTACCGATGAAAGTTCCTCTATAAAGAGACTTTATATGACTGACCCTTTTTCTAAACCACCATATCATCCCACCTTAAGTAATTACACATACAATATGACACCACTGGCATACAATAGTACATTTTAGTTCTTCCCATCAGACATACGACCAGATTAGTGCCACAACTAATAATAACATGAGCTAGTTTGAGATAACTATTATTCTCTTCCAAAATGAAGTTGGCTATTGACTTACGCCTATCATTAGGTCTTGAGTAGAGTTGAATTCCTATAAGATCCTTGCAGTCATATTAAGACATTAAGGTTGGGTATCTATCTGCTAGTTTATCTTTTTTGTGTTATCTCTTCCAGTTAGAGGAAGAAGAGATGCAATAAGAGTTACATACTGATGCTAACAAGTACATGAATAAAAACTATTATGGTAATAGGAGTGTCACAAGCAGATATATGGGATCCAATTGAAATTTCAAGTTCTTACCTGTGCAGTGAGTGCAAGATTTGCCTCAAAGAATGATTTAATGGTACCAATGTCTTCCCAATAATCATCAAATAAATATGCCTGTTCATATCAATTAAGCCTGTCAGTTGTAAGGTGGAAATGACCTTTAAATTGCCAATGAAAGTGTAATATTTTGCCCAATTGTACTTGCATACGCTGATTTACAATTTATATCTCAACAAACTTAAAACACTGATAGCAAAGACAGGATGTAACCAGTATCCATGAATCCAGAGTTATGAAAGTAAAGTATTTTCTATTGAGTGAAAAGGATGTTATATCAAGGTTTGGAGAATGCCAAAATGATGCATTGATAAAACAACCAGCTAGTTTTTCTGACAGACATAGAAGATGAATCTAGATTAATGGAAGTAATGACTAAGGAGGAGTCTCCACTAAAGATCTTAGATCTATGAGTAACTCCAATATATGCCAGTCAAATCTAGTTTCTTTATACTATATTTTTTTCTCATTTGAAACACATGCTTTGTGGACTGGACATCTTAAGACTTTCGTACACCTATTCTTCACGACTTAATATGAATGTGTTGCTGCTAGAAAGGAAGCAACATTATATACGAGAAACATGGCATACAATCTCAAAGGTTGTATCAGATTTTAGAAAATGTCAGCAGTAAATGGTACAAAATTGCTATCAATTTCTGAAATGAATTTGATAGGTATAAGTTGATGAAGATGCAAATGAATAGTTAAATAAAAAAATAAAGAATGATAATGAACAATTTTCAATTTCTTTAATCTTATTATACCATCAAATCTACAAATTGCAAACTGTTAGTTTATGAGAAAAATTAGTACCTTCTAACTTTCAGTTATTGTAATCTCAAATAAGTTGTAACGTATAAAAAATTAATATATAAGAAAAGTAGACAGAAATTCCAGAAAAAGTAATTAATAATTGTCTATAACAAAAAAAAAAGTTCATGAATCGTTTATAACTCTCATCACATTCCCCATTTTTTACTTCTTTTTCAATATTTTTGAGGAAATCAGATAATAACGAGATATCTATGAAAATGAGTGAGTGGTTTCTGATCATTTACACCCTCTTGGTTCATTTAAATTTCTACCCTCTTTCTACTTACTCATGTATGTCTATGTGGATACTTGCTTCCCATGAGAACTTTTCATAATATGTGGTTCGTGTATGTTTTTGGGTAAGCTCATGTGGCACCACCTATGAATCACATTGTGTCTCTTGCCTTCCCCCAATTTTTGTGAATCTTCTCTCGTATTATTCTAATGGTATGTTGGTTCTATTTCTCTTGATCGTGGTATAACAGGAATGAAGTATTGATAGCTCTTAGGCAGGTTATGGTAGAGATGGATTCCAATGTAATATTTAATCAGTAAATCAGCCAATAGGAAAAGAAAGCTAAGCACTAGAAGATCCAATCCTTATTAAATCTGCTGCAGTGACATATTTGACTTCTGTACTTTTCTGTGTTCACCAATTTGATTTTTGTGTTGATTAAAATTCCCTTTTATTGACTGACGAAATCTGTCCAAATTAGAAAAACCCACACAAGATGTGTGCACTGTTTGAACAATTCGATTGTTGTACTGACTAAATTGCATTTTACAATAGTAATAACTGTTGTATTTGAATGATTAGGATGAACTGAACAATCATAAATGTATCAGTCTTGCCATATCTACTGTTATGCTTCCAATTATGAGGTCTAAAGGTTCAGTTAAGGTTGCTTGTTCTCCCCAACACTTGACAGTGTTGTTTACTTGAGCTTTCTCATGCTTCAATATATTTAATTAAGGGAGCTTAGTTGAGGTTGATCGTGTTGCCCAATACTTGATGATAGGCTTCAGTTGAAGTCTCTCATGCTCTTGAAAGATTGATTGATGAGATTTAATTGAGGTAGTAAATACTCCCTGATACTTGAAGATCAGGTTTGCACGAGATTGCTCTTGTTCCTAGATAATTACTTTGATAACTAGGTGAAGTTGAGGTTTCTTATGTCTCTAGTGGAAGACGGATGGGTTCCATTACTTGTGCTCCCAAAGATTATTGTGGGGTTTACTTCTTGTTTAAGTGATTGTTAGCCTAGTTGAGCATGATCATGGGCCATCCAAAGAATATTTAATTGAGATTAGATTTTTCTCTTTGTGAAGTTTTGGGCTAGACGGAGAGACAAACTGGTTGGACTCCCAAATTAGTGATTCCTCAAGGCTTTGAGCCTCAAGATAATATTCAGGTATGGTTTTGTATGGTTTTCCTCTAACCTTAACCTATTGGGGTTTGTTACTAAACTAAGTGGTTTTTTGTCTAGGTACTTTTAAAGTCAAATAACAACTATCTTGTAATTCTTGTCACATGCATGTATCCTTTGGAGCTTATCATAGTCTATTATATGTAACATACGATGCATGCGTAAGACATGGAACACAATGAAATTGAAATCTGTAGATACCCAATTTTAGGAAAAACAACTAATTGACGTGAATTCCCAAGAAGATGAGGATGATGAATGATATCATACAATATGGAATGATAATATGTAAGAACCCCTACCGATTCTTTACTTTTTTTCTCAATTTGACCCTCAATCAATTTATCAAACACTTGTCAGGTAAACCTTTGAATTCTGATATGAATTTCTGAGTTTTGTTGTTTGAATTTTGGATTGTTTATGATGCAATTACAAGTACCAAATAAGAGAGAACATAACAAATAACTTAACAATACCAAGGAACCCTTTGTTAATGAAATATGAGGTCTTATTACAAATAAATCAGGTCTGATATGGTGTTTATTCAAACTGTAACAGCAAGTACAGACCATAGGTATTTGAGTGTTCAACAATTATACCATACCTGGATGATGCATAGTTCCAATGGCAATGAGATAAGCAATGTAGAAGGCCATATGATGGTGAAACAACTTAGATCTGGACTCCAACAAGTCTGAAATTTCTGAAGATAACTGGAAAGACTGAAACACAATGCTGATTTCAATTTGGTGATACCAACTCTCCAAAATCTCCTCCACACCCTAGCGCTCAAGTTCAAATTGGATTAAAGGGACCCTAGGAGTTAAAATATGATCAAATGATGTGGAACCCTATGTGTAGAATCTGTATCTCCACTTTCTCCTTCAAGCCATAGGAGTAAAATAATGGAATCCTTCAAACTACACAATACCCAAATTGCCAAAAAATCATATAAAATCACCTGGAGCTAATAAAAATTTGAAATCACTTACAATGGCCTTCAAAAATGCCCAAACCTAGTCGCCCAGCTTGGATAAATTTTATAAATTATTTTTGACCTCCAAAATTGCCAAAAACACCAAAATAGGGTGTAGAAAACCTAGCGCCCAACAATGTAAAATAATATCAGCTATATACCTGCAACAAATGCATCAATATGGATGCCAAAATACTGCCATAAAATCCTCAAGTTCGAATCTGCAATATCTTCTCCAAAATCTCAAATGCCCAACTTGGAAATTTGCTTGTAAATCTCTCCCAAGTTGTTCCAAACCCTAGCCAAAATTATATCAAACCCTAGGAGCTGTAAACCTGCAAATAAAATACCATTTCCAGCTCCTTCTCAATGCTAAATACCTGCAATAAGCTCAATGGAAAACCTTGGGTGGATTTATCTCTCCAATAGGTGTTGGGTTTTCGTCCAAACCACTAAATTCTAAGGGTTTTCGTCCTTAGAACATATTGAACCTACAAATACAAGCTCTCCAAGTATTCTAAAAGAAATAACCAGATCCAAGATGTCCAAATGACTTGCTCTCAACTCTTTTTAAAGGCTCAGTTGAGTCTTCTAGAAGAATCCAAAATAACCTCCTCAAATCTTCTAGAGGCACACTTTATCTAATAAAGTGACTTAATAATATTTAATAAAGTAACTTTATAATATTTAATAAAGTGACTTTATAATATTTATTTTTTTAATTTGTCACTTTAATTAAATAAATTAAAATAAAGTAATCTTTATGATTTAATTTTGTTGGTGTTTCAATTTGCAACTCTGGAATATGGATTAGAAACGAATAGCTATGCACAGTTAAACTGCTCTTCAAATTAGGAGGGGAAGCTCCCTTTTTGCTGATGATGTTTAAAAAGAATACTAAACTACTACCAATATTTTTATTCTCAGCTAAGAGCACAAAGTTATAAAACTCTTTGCGTCGTAGCTGAGGTTTTCTCTTTTCCAAAACTTCAAACTACAAGTAGGCCTAAACTATAGATGCTTCTGACAACTCAAGTAAACTCAGAGATTGAGAGTCAGAAGTAAACGAGGAATGATTTGATTAACACAGAAGCATAAATAAACTTACTTCTAGATCACACCTGAAGAGTCATTTTACTTATAAGATATAAGTTGAAATAAAGATTATACAAGCAAAACACATAAGACAAAAAACTGAAAGAGATCAAGCAAGTAAATCAAAGCAAAGAAGGCATAAGATTTCACATTTCTCAATTTCTAACAGCAGTTACACTTATGGGACAACAAATTGTAGCAAAGACAGGCTTACAATGTGCGATCAAACACTAGATTACACTTGACACAAGTTGAACGGTAACTGAACAACAATTTGCAGCAATACAGGCTTACAAATTAGCTCTTACAATAATAGTTAGAAAATAATGGGCAAGGCTGCCCTTATTTATACACAAACAAGGAGTAGGTAACCCTAAAATCTCCTTGCTTTAAGCTGACTAGACTTGCCAACTCGCAAGATTTATTTCTAAAACTAACACAAGACAACTAACTAACCACCGGCTAAAATCAGTTAACTGATTTAAAAGTAGGGAAAGTTCCAACTATACATTTGATTTTCTATTTTACAAAGAATAGATAAGCATGAAACAAGAGTAGCAAGTTAAATTCGAAAAAGGCATTGAGTTAACTACTACTTTTAGTTCTATTCTTGGAAATCTTTGCTGCCCCAAAAAGTTGTTGATTTCTCTCCAAAAAGCGGATTCTCGGAAAAAAGCTGAGGTCTGGGTTTTGTAGACAATCACGTTTTGAAGAGACCGAGTTCATCAGATTTTGAAAAAGCTAAGGGCTTCCTGAAAAAGCATCAAAAAAGACATATTTTTGGGAATATAAAATTTCCCAATCTTCAAGAGGAGCAAAAAGCAGATGGGTCCAGATCGATGAAAACTAAAAAAGCTGACCATCTATTTTTGAAATGTGATGCCCTAGAGGATTGGACCATGAAAAAGTGTGCCTCTGTGCTTCCCAATCTCGAATCCACGGAGAACACTAAAAAAGCACTCCGTTTGAGCCTCCAAATCTTGATGAGAAGAAAACGATATTTTTCCTTCTTCAGATACAAACCAAAAGCTTGCTTAAATAGAGTTTTAGGACAAAAAAGCGCTTTCTTCGCAAAGCCCTAAAATTTTGAAGTCTATCCATGAAGATAGAAACTTTGAATACAAAAATCTGAGTCCATTTGCATGTGCAAAGCTTGGTAAAAGCATACATATTCGATCACATCATCAAACACGTAAAGCTTCAACAGTGTTAGCCATTTTCTTCATTTTTCAACTTTTGCTTGCTTCTGCTTCTGGCGAGGCCAGGCTTTGACTTCGATGAGCCAACAATCTGGTATTGCCAACTGTAAAATCTATTTGACCATGGCAATCTCATGTTTGACCACTGTTGAATTGATCCCCAGCTTCATATCGGCGTTCGACATCATTTGATCATGATTGGAGACCCCAAACGTGACCAACAGAGGCTGAATTGGAAAAAAGGCATGTTGGGGTTGAAAATATTCCAAGTGTTGAAAACCTAGGCGCCCCTAGCTGATAGGGGTACCTAGCATCCCATGCCTTAGCCAAATTTCAATGATTTTCATCTTTCTTTCATCCCTAATCTCTGCCTTTGCCAACTGTGTCTTTTGATCACTAATTTCCGTGTGATGACGGACACCTGCATCTAGATGTTGAGCATACTAACTTGTTTGAACCTCAGTGATATTTTGCTAGCTTTTCTCAACCTCTAATGTTGCTTTTATCCTATTTATCAGACGACTGAAGGTTACTGACGGGAAATATTCACCATTTTTGAACAACGAATGATGGAAGTCAAAAAGTGACTAAGGCACCAAATGCTAGGTGTCCTGATTGAACAGGGGCGCCTAGACATCCCAAAGTTAGAATTTTTTATAAATTTCACCATTTTCGAATTTGCCTCCATTTTGTGTGAACTTCACCTTTTCTCAATCGTTGACAGTTTGACATTGTCTGCACAACATTTGATACTTTGAATCTGATACCTGCTAGCAGATAATCCTCCATTGATGACCTTGGAGCTCGTGCTTCGCCTTCTGAAAAAGCAGAATCAACCCACCAGAGAAATTTTGACCTTTTGATGATTCTGACTAGACCAACCTGATTGGGAAGTATTTTCGACCAATCAGAATCAGTTAGAGCCCTCCAAACAAAGATTCTATTTTTAGAAACTTTCTGTTTTTAGAAAGTTTTGCCAGCATCATTTGACAACAAACCTAGAAAATGTTGAATCAAGTCTACTTTTAGAAAACTTTCTAAAAATAGAAACTTTCTATTTTTAGAAACTTCAACTTTTGAGGAAATGTTTTTACAAGACTGTGGCCACTCTTTACAAAATACCTTAATGCAGATTTTTTTTTGATTGAGCACAACAATTGGCTCAGTCTAGGGACCATGTCAGATACTTACGGCATAGGCGAACCAAGAATCTTTGGACTTTTAAGCATAGACCAGTTTCTTATCAGTTGGATATCAGAGTCAGGACCATTTCCTAATCACCTATTACAAGACTTTTCCCTGAATCACCTAGGACAGGACTTTCTAAAATAACCTATAAGTTGGAACTTTGCAGATCACCTAAAACAAGACCCCATAAAAACACATAGAACGCGACAAAAACTTCACGGAACGGGGAAACACATCATGACATAATGCAAGGAAACATTACGGAAAGGGGAAACACATTAACAAAAATAGAAAGGAAATTACTCCATCCCCGAAGGAATGAAATGCTTCAAGTACTGCCCGTTGTATGGCAGTGGGAATAGATTACAACGATGTTGCTTTTGCCTGAAAGGCTTCACTTCTCTTCTGATGGATATTGCAGGAGACAATTCCTTTGGGATGAAGATTCTCAGATCTTTATACGCCCAGGAAAAGGCATCCTGACAAAAGTTAGAATATGGTGTAAAGAGGGAAGCAGACACCACTGAGGCATCAGTTTTGCTGTCGTCCATCCTTAGGATGTCTCTGATGTTGAACGCTTCAAACCAGTTCATTGTGTTCCAAACTCGGTTTCTATAATGCCATAGGTGATCCTTTATGACCTGGAAATATCCTTTGATTGGCTCATCGATCAGCTCTACATCCCCTTTAATACACAGGAGTTTGATTCCCATGTCTTCGACATTTTTGAGGCCTAACAAAACCGCCTCTTTTTCAGCTTCAGTGAATTTCGATTGCAAGTAATATGCAAATGGGTACAACTGTCCTTTAGGGGAGATGATTATTTCCCCTGCTCCTGAACCTGCAATTAAACAACCCCCATCGAATTGCATTGTCCATAACTTTGTATCCTCTGTCAATCTCTTTTCAGGACAAGCAATGTTCTAGTCTTCAGTTTCTATCTTTGACAGCATCACATAATTACCAGGACCCTTTTCTTGGTATAGAATTTGGGCTAGGGGGTTTGGGGATTTCACTAGTATGAATCGGGATATGGACTCAAGTTATATCTTGATTTTTCCCTCCTTTACAGGAATGGTCACGGACGACCAATCTAACTGTATCTCACCACCAAGATCTCTGCAAAAGCTCCGGCTCAACAAAATTCAATAGCTGGCTAGAATGTTAGCCACTAGGATAGCCATCATGAATTTCTTCTTCGGACAAGCCACCAATCTTACCTGTGTGTCTTTTAATTGGCCAACCAATGACACTGACTTTGATGCAAGTGAATAACACCCGTTTTGAGTTTCTATGCATGAGAGCCCCAAGGCGTTCATGACTTGAAGAGGCATGATGTTGTTCGAAGCGTTGGAATCAATAATCTAGTTGCTCAATTTGAATCCACCTATATATAGAGATATATAGAAAGGTTTGGGCTTTTCTTCCGCTGGAACAAATGACTCGAGCAATGTAGGCTGAATTGAAGCCTCTTCCTTTACATATTGTATTATTCTGTCTAGCTGCATTGGGTGATCACAAAGACACTCCAACTATGAAATCTTAACCTTGATCTTCGTCATGGAATCCAGTACATCAAGATTTTCCAAAGATGAATCTTGAGAAACCTTGACATTCATATGTGAATTTTTAAAAGAGGAAGTTGCAACCACTTCCTTAACTTGTTCTTTAGCTCTTTGCCTCTCTTCTTCTTCCTTTTGCACATTGGTTTGCCAAGGGCTTTTCCTTGCTAAAAGAATTTGCACATTGGTTTTGTTCATCCTGTTGTACCCAAACCAAATTTTTTGCTTCACTAAGGCATTTTGCTAAATATTAGTCTTAACCTTGTTAAAGTGATGTCAGAAGGTTATTTTTGGGCTTTTTAAGTATGGAGCTTATGTCAATTTGATATCAGTCTAATATTGGAGAGTTTTGAGAAAATCCAAAATTTGAAGGAAAATTGTCAAATTTTTCTAACTCTGGAGCAAAGAGCATTTTTAAAAAAAAAGGCTCCCTTGATTTTAGGGGCCCAGATCCTATTTTTAGGGTTTGTCACCTCCAACAGACATTTGTTCGGGATCTCGCTAGCTTCGCAACGAGCTATCAAGCCTATCGAACAGACCTGTTTTGTGCAAGTTACGGAAGATATAGCGCAAAACGAGAGGAAAGTCAAAATTGGCTAACACTGGAAAAAAGAGCAGCTTTTGAAAAAGGCGCCCATCTTTTTGAGGTGTCAAATGAAGGTTTTTGACTAAATGCCACCCAAGATGTTTGTCTCACATTTGTTCAGGCTTCGTGACGCATTTGTCAGTGGGTGAATCTGAGTTGCAGAGGTGCCTGAGTCGGAGGTCAAACATGGGGTCAAATCTTGGTCAAAATATCAAGGGATGAGCAAAGAGCACTTTTTCTGAAGGCCGAGCTTTCAAGCCTTTAATGCCTTCTTTTTGATGATCTCGGATATTTAGTTTGTCCGTGTTACGTTTAGCTTTCTGTTGCCTGTCTCCGTCAAATTAGAAGATGATTCAGCAGCTTGTAGTCGGAGTTTTAGTGTTATTTTGGTCAGTTCCAGAAATGGCCAAGTCTGGAGGAAAAAGAGCACCTTTTTGAAAAGGCGCCCTTGATTTTCACCCCTCAGATGATGTTTTCTGAAGAAATGTACCTTTGCAGCTGTCATATGGAATGAAGTTAGCTCCGCAGTGAACCAGTTATCCAGTCCTAAAACCTTGTCAGTCAAAAGTTATGGAGGATTTATTTTTCTCTTCGTATGAGATGAAGATGGAGAAATTTGTCTAAGTCTGTGAAAAAGAGCAGCTTTTGAAAAGGGCGCTTGGATTTTTGAGCCTTCAGATCTCAGTTTTGTGGTTTCAAACCCAAGGGATGATCTCGTTAGTTTCAACTCTGCTTTCCAATGCACCTGTCAGCCAGTCAATCGGGCTTGTCAGTCATCCGAAATTAGTGTTCGAACAGAGGTCCCGAAGGAGGTTCAAATCCAAATTTTCATCAAAATTGGCTAAGTCTGGAAAACGCCTAGAGAGGTCAAAGTTGATTTTTCGAAAGAAGTTGACTAGTGCGCCCTAATTAGGGTTTCTGACTTCAGTTAAACTGAACGATTTCTGGGTTGCATGCAGAAGATATTGAAGTTCATTTTGAGTTGCTATTTTTAGAAGTTCAGTTCATCTGTAGTGTGCATGCATTTGCATTTTCAGTTAACTGAAGAGGATGTTGAGTTCTAATTTGCATGTGAAGTTAACTGTTTTGCATGTGCACTTAACTGACTTGCATGCACAAGTTTAACTGATTTGCATGGGCAGTTCAACTAAAATTAAAAGTGGCGCTCTATTAAAGCATCATTTTCATGCATTTTAAGCTTCAATTCACAGCCAATCACATTCTAGGCATTCATTTTGAAGGCTTAGTTAAGCATGTGCCCTAATTTGAGGCTCAGTTAACTGCCAAATTAAGAGGTGCGCTTTGAGTTTGAGAAGATGGACGAATTTTAAATGAATTTTATTTATTTAAAGACAAAAGTCGTCCTTATTTCTTCATTCTTAAGCAAGTCGTGCTTTCTCAAACAGCTTCATTAATGGCGATTTCTTCATTTGAGGATTCAAAGTGCTATAGGGGTCAGATTTCAGTATTTTTCGTAGCGTTGGATTCAGATTGCTGAGGAGAAGGCAATTCCAAATTTTATTTTCAGTTTGCATGCAGGATACATCAAAATCCAAGATTGAGGAAAGCGAATTCTACAAAGGAAGAACAAATAAAACCTTCTATCTTCTGTCTTATTTCTTCTATTTCTCGTCTTAGATTTCTTCGCATGTCAAAGAAAACGACAAAATATTCAGAATCTGACCATCTGGGTTCGCATTTTTTAGCATTAGCAGCAAAACCCATGTCTTAGATTTTTTCGAGAAAATTGCCCCACAGCCTTCATTCTGAAGCTCTGTGCTTTTTTCCGAAGATTTCTTTGCATGTGGGATAAAATCACATCTTTTTGAAAATCATCATCTGGGTTTGTTCAGAATTCCGTTGCAAAACCCATGTTCCGATTTTCTCAAGAAAATTGCCCCGAAAGCTAAAACTAAGTTACAGGTTGGGTTAGGACGGTTAGGTCACCCAGCACGTGGGCAGGGAAAAATTTTTTTTGGTTTGTGCATTAATAGGTGCGTGTGTATATATATATATATATATTAATAATTTAATATATTATAAATCTATATATATATGTATTATATATACAAAAATAAGAAAGAAATATAGAGAATTGTAAAACTAAATCATTTCATAGTATGATACTTGATCATTGATCAATGCCAAATGCCAAAGATAAATATTAAATGCCAATTCTAACAGATCTTGCCAACAAGTTTTCCAGGTCTCAGGTCTCTTAACCAAAGGTATTTTTAGAAAAAAGATATTACATTTTGAATATTTGATTCTCAGCATTCTTTGTTTTTCATGGTTCTCCAAATTTCTATATTTATTTGAACTTCCTGAAAATTTTGTCAAATTATCATTTTTGGAATTGGTATTTAAGGGTCATTTAACCTAGTTCTTCTCTATTGCACTACTTATTCTGTCAAAATTCAAGGTTACTTATAGGCATTAACATGATCTGTCTCACTCTTTATTTCTGATTTTTTTAACTAATCAGATATATGTTGTTTCATCTATCCCTGTCAATATGCCACTAGATTCACCTCTAATGAGCCTAGAGATTCTCTTGTTATTCAGAATTTTTAGGTGACCTTCTGCTTTGGATTTGAATGCAAAACTTTTGCACTTGACCGGATTAGAACAACATCCACAAAAATCTTCAAACCAGGGCTGCTTCAGCTTGAATGCTCCTCCTCTTCTGTTTATGCTAAAAACAGAGCTTCTATGCAGCTCTTAGCAAATTAGAATTCCTGTATTCATTCACCCTCTGTGTTATACATCACAAAAGAGTACTTCTGTGCAAAGCCACTAGCCATTTTAGGGTTAGGGGGAAATTTTTTTTAAAAAAAATGTTTTTTAATCATGTTTGGGCCCATTTTTTTTTGACTTGGCCCGTGGGTTCGCCCGGGTTCGCCTGGGTTCGTGCTGGGTACGTGTGGGTTTGTGCTGGGCACGCACCAGTGCGTGCCCAGCACGAACCCACAGCGAACCCGAACACCCACGTACCCGAACCGAGTTCCGAGGCCTGTGGGTGGAATCCGGTAACTTAGTCTAAAACCCTTGCAGTTCTCGACTAAAAATTCTTTGCATGTCAAACTAAATGGCGTTTTTTCACAATTTTGATGTTGTGGGTTGTCTTAGAGTCATTTTCCGGACAAAACCCATGTCTCAGAATTTTTGGTAAAAATTATCCTCCGACAGGGTATTTTTAGCCTCACCAGGAGCCATTTTAGCTATTTGGAGAAAGTTGTCAAAAACATAGCCGTGTTCATAGTCAACGGGCAAGTTTTTCAGAAGGCGGTTCAACTAGACTGAATTCAAGACCAAATCGGTCTTAATTTAGGTTTTCATCAGAGCAGCTGACAATGAGGCATTAAGCTACAAAAGGAACAGAGATCACTCCATTTATGGAGCCGCCAAAGTCACTCAGATACTGTGCCATTATCTTCATGAAGATGGTACCTACGCTGATCTCGAGGCTGTGCAAACTAAGTTCCAGAAGCATGTTCGTGATATCTTGATGGAGATTCTGGATCACATCTCTGTGATGACATCTAGTTTCAAGAAAGCAATTGAAGATATTAGAAACCGCCAAAAAGCAGTTAAGGAAAGTGACAGAGAATTGAAGAAACAGATTATTGTTTTGGACAGCATCAAAGTGCCAGAAGACAGAGAAATTGATCAGTTCTTGGTCGAAGTGTTAGACCGAGATGACTTTGAGTGATCTGCTAGTTGGGACCCGTAGTTAATTTCGAGGATAGAATCAAAAGTAGCAGTTTGTTGGCATAAAATCTAACACCTCTGGAGTGCAGGTTTGTACGGACAGCTATGTACACTCATGCGGTTGCTCTTCAAATTAGGAGGGGAAGCTCCCTTGTTGTGTAGGTGCGAAAGAAAAAGTAATCTAATCTTTTGTTCTGCCTGAAGGCACAAGGTTACGAAAACCAGCGAGCTTGGGATTTTCTGGTTTCAGAGACATTTAACTACAACTAAGCTATCTACTTTAAATCTATCCAATTTCCTCAAGAAAACAGAGCATGAGGAAATGGAGCAGGGTTTGACTATCAGACGATAAACGAGTTTAGATTCTCTACTTGAAGGCAAGGTGGCGCATCTATCAGCTCAATCTAGATAAGTTTATTGGGCACAAAACAGATTTGAGAATTTACCATGACAATCTTATGAAACCCTATGTGGCATAACACTTGATCATAATAGTAAAGACTCATAAAACAGATTTATCATCACAATCTCACGAAACCCTATGTGGCATAACATAGGTAATGATAAAAGATTCACAAAACGATTTATCTAAACTAAGGGAAGTATTTACCATGACAACCTTATGGAACCTATGTGGCATAACGCGATCATAATAGTAAAGACTTCACAAAACAGATATCATCACAATCTCGAGAAACCCTATGTGGCATAAGCGATCAATGTAATAAAAGATTCTGAAGCCAGTTATCTAAACTGGAAGGAATCTCATCACAATTGCATGGAAACGCCACATGTGGCATAACAATTAAGCTGTAATAGCAAGGCATGAACAAATACCAAAAGAGAGCAATATTGGCAGGGGCAAGGTAGGTCACGACATATATTTCTCTTTCAAGCAAAAGTTAATTTACAAATGAGCAAAATACTTATTTATACATCAAGGTGTAGGGAACCTAAAATCACCTTGTGTTAGCTTCTGATCTCGCAAATGCATGCAAGATTAATTATTAAACCCTAATGGAAGTAAACCTCTGTTGATTAACTAGAAAGCTACCATCCAGGTTAGCAGGTACAAATAACCTAAATGGACCATGTGCAAGCATGCACATCCTTAAAACAAAGTTAGCGGACACTACCTTCAGTTAACTGGAAACCCTAACCCTAACTCCTGTGATGATAATTCCAAAGATGAGATAAGCATGTGTTAAGTCAGCAAGTAAACTCAAGACTGAAAGTCGAGTTAACTGCTGCTTATGACTCAACCCTCGAAATTAACTACAGGTTCCAACTGGTAGATCACTCCATGTCACCTCGGTCTAACACTTCGAACAAGAATTCATCAATCACTCTGTCTTTTGGCACTTTGACGCTGTCCAAAACAATAATCTGTCTCTTCAATTCTCTGCCACTTTCTGTAATTGTGTGCATACATTCTTTAACATTTTCAGTCGCCTTCTTGAAACTTGCTGAAATTACTGAAAATGTGATCAGAACCTCCATCAAGATATCATAAACATGCTTCTGAAATTCAGTTTGTACAACCTTGAGATCAGCGTAGGTACCATTTTCACGAAGATAATTGCACAAGATCTGAGTGACTTTGGCGGCTCCGTAAATGAAGTGATCTCTGTTTCTTTTGCAGCCTAATGCTTCATTGTTAGCTGCTCTGATGAAAACCTAAATTAAAACCGATTTGGTCTTGAATTGAGTCTAGTTGAACCGCCTTCTGAAAAACTTGCCCGTTGACTGTGAACACGGCTATGTTCTGACAACTTTCTGAAGAGGCTAACAATGGCTCCTGGTGAGGCTAAAAATACCCTGTCGGAGGATAATTTTCACCAAAAATTCTGAGACATGGGTTTTGTCTAGAAAAGGATTCTAAGACAACCCACAACGTCAGAATTGCGAAAACACACCGTTTAGCCTAACATGCAAAGACTTTTCAGTTGAGAACTGCAGATGTTTTTAGAGCTTCCTGGGGCAATTTTTCTTGAGAAAATCTGAAACATGGGTTTTGTGCACAACGGAATTTTGAACAAACCCAGATAATGCGATTTTCAAAAAGATGTGATTCAAGCCCACATGCAAAGAAATTCTCGGAAAAAAGCACAGAGCTTTAGAATGAAGGCTGCGGGGCAATTTTCTCGAAAAAATCTATGACATGGGTTTTGCTGCTGATGCTGAAATATGCGAACCCAGATGGTCAGATTCTGAATATTTGTTGAATTTATTTGACATGCGAAGAAAGTACCTAAGATGAGAAATAGAAGAAATAAGACAGAAGATAGAAAGTTTTGCTTGTCTGCTTCTGAAAAATCTGCCAACTTCTTCTCTGGAACTCGATGAAACCTGCAAGCAAAGTGAAAATAAAGTCTTGAATCTTCTTCCTCTGAACAATCTGAATCCGTTGCTATGAAGAACGCTGAATTCTGACACCTGTAGCACCTTTAGCTTGCTGCTCGCTCAAGAAGAATGTAGGCTTCGAAGTTTGAAATGAAGAAATAATGGACGCCAAGGCTGAAATAAATAAGCTTTCATCATTTGAAATTCGCATAAAGCACTAAAGCTTGAAAAATGGCGCCTGGCTTCTAATTGGACCTCATTTTAGTTAACTGAAACTAAAATATGCTAAATAAAGCACCATGCTTTAGGGTTTTCCCTTTTCAATCTTCAGTTAACAACTTCATGCGATTTTGACTTTAGTTGACATTCTTCATTGAATTCGCCATCCTTCACACTTGCTTTAAATTCACAATTTAGAACTAAAGCGTCCCTTTTGAGAACTCCAGTTGACAATCTTTGTTGAAAAGAATTCGCCAATTTCATGCTTTAAATCAATTCTAAAAATGGCGACCCTTTCAAGACTTCAGTTGGCATTTAAGAAGTGAATGCGTAGCTTCACTAATTTATGCTTCATCAATAAAATCTAAATATGGCGACCCTTTTGATAAGTTCAGTTAACACTCAAATGCGCCATACTTCATAAATTTATGCTTCCTCACTCATGTCGTCCCTTTTAGAACTTCAGTCGACACTCAATGAAGCGCCATCTTCACTAAAACTTCACAATTGCAACCAAATTCGCCATGCATGTGAACTCCAGTTGACATTCAATGATAATCTTCAGTTAAGTCAACATGCAATCAAGTTAACTCAACATGCAAAGCAGTTAACTGAACATGCAAACTAGTTAACTCGACATGCGAACTGAAAGATCACTCAACATGCCAATATACGAACTGAAGATGACAACCCAGAAAACGTTTAGTCTAACTGCAGTCAGAACTCCAGTTAAGGCGTCCATTCAACTCTCTTTCGAAAATCCAACTTTGAACTCTTAAAACAAATTCCAGACTTAGCCAAATTTCATGAAAATTTAGGCTTAAACCTCTGCCGGGACCTCTGTTCATCCTCTGACACTGGCTGGCTGACTTCTCTGATTGGCTGGCTGACAGGTGCATCGCAGAGCTGAGTAAAAACTGATCAAAAGGTATCTTGAGACTAGAAACCATAAAACTGACATCTGAAGGCTCAAAAATCCAAGCGCCTTTTTGAAAAGCTGCGCTTTTCCTCAGACTTAGTCAAATTTTGACATTTGCATTTCGAACGAAGGGAAAAACAAAATCCTTCATAACTTCTGATTTACCAACTTTCAGGACTGGATCTCAGGTTCACTGCGGAGCTAACTCCATTCTGTACGATAGCTGCAAAGGCACATTTCTCTAGAAAACATCATCTGAAGGGTGAAAAACAAGGGCGCCCTTTTGAAAAGCTGCTCTTTTCATTCCAGACTTGGCCATTTCTGGAACTGACTAAAATAACACAAAAACTCCGACTGCAAGCTGCTGAGTCATCCTCTGAACTGACGGAGACAGGCAACGGAAAGCTGAGCGTAACACGGACACATTGAATATCTGAAACCATCAAAAGAAAGCATTAAAGGCCTGAGCTTAGAAGCCTTTCTCAAAATTGTCTTTTGCCTTTTCTCTGATATTCGACTAAGATTTGACGAGTTTGACCTCGGGTTCAGGCACTTGACTTCAGATTCACCCGCGGATCGTCATGGCTCGAACAAAAGTGAGACAAACATCTTGGGTGGCATTTAGCCAAAAACCTTCATTTGGCACCTCAAAAAGATGGGCCCCATTTCCAAAAGCTGCGCTTTTTACCAGTGTTAGCCAATTCTCGTTTCCTCTCGTTTTGCGCTGTATCCACCACAACTTGCTCGAAACAGGTCCGTTTGACAGGCTTGATAGCTCACTGCGAAGCTGACGTGATGCCAGACGAATGTCTGCTGGAGGTGATAAACCCTAAAAACAGGATCTGGGCTCCTAAAAGATAGGGCGCCCATTTGAGAATGTGCTCCCCTCTCCAGAGATAGAAAATTTTGATGATTTTCCTTCAAATTTTCACTTTTCTTAAATCTCTTCAGTAACAAACTGACATGAAATTGACACCAACTCCATATTTGAAAACCCCAAAAACGACCTTCTAACATCACTTTAACAAGATTAAGACTTAATTAAGCAAAATGCCTTAGTGAAGCAAAAAATTTGGTTTTGGGTACAACACAGTTAACTCGACTTTCAGTCTTGAGTTCACTTGCTGATTTCATACATGCTTATCTCTTCCTTGGGATTATCTTCAAATGAGTTAGGGTTAGGGTTTCCAGTTAACTGAAGGTAGTGTCCAGTTAACTTTGCTTTCAATAAGGACGTGCATGCTTGCGCATTGTCCATTTAGGTTAGATGTACCAGTTAACTGATGGTAGCTTTCCAGTTAACTGTATAATTTACTTTATTAGGGTTTAGCAATAAATCTTGCATGCATTGCAAGACTGTAGTTGACTCAAGGTGATTTTAGGGTTCCCTACACCTTTTGATGTCTATAAATAAGAGTTTTTGCTCATTTGTACATAACTTTTGCACGAGAGAAATATCTGTTGTGCCTACCTTGCCTTCAATATTGCTCGTTCTGATTTGTTCATGCGTTTTTACTATTATGATGAATTGTTATGCCACATAGGGTTTCATGCAATTATAATGGTGAATTCTTTCCTTAATGTTTTGTGTTCAATAAAAGCTCGATTGATTTGATAGATGTGCCACCTTGCCTTCAAGTTGAGAATCTTCTTGGTTATAGTATGATGTGTGAATAATAAAACTTATTGATTGAGCTGATAGTTGTGCCACCTTGCCTTCAAGTTGAGAATCAGTACTTAGTTTATCGTATTGTTGTTTCCAATAAGCCTATTGGACAAGCAAATGGTTGTGCTTACCTTGCCTTCCGTTGTGAGTCGTACCCGCTTATCGAGATAATCATCCCTGCTCCATTTCCTGCTGTTTTCTTGAGGAAATTGGATAGATTTAAAGTAGTTAGCTTAGTTGTAGTTAATGATCTGCAAAACCAGAAAATCCTTAGCTGCAACGTTCTTGGTTTTCTTAACCTTGTGCCTCTTCCAGCTGAGAACAAAAAGATAGGACTTAGATTACTTTTCTTTTCCACGCATTCCAGCACTATGAGGGAGATTCCCCTCCTAATTTGAAGAGCACTCATTACGCAGTGTGCATAGCTGTCTATACAAACCTGCACTCCAGAGGTGTTAGTTTTTACGCCAACACATCCTTCAAACATCTCTTTTGAATTTTCCCTCGTGCTCGGGATGCTTGGAAGTGGATCCATAGTCTTTTCTTTCCCTTTGATCCAAGATTTTATTTTTAGAAAACTACTCTATTTGGGTATACAACCTTGTGGCCTAGTTACATTAACAAAATTTGAAATTTCTTCAGATTTTCTATTTCATTTTAGCTATAGAAGGCTAGAAATTGTGCTATTTTAATTCAAAATATATTGACTACTAAGAGACATGATATTTCCAGAGTCCATAAAAATGAGAGTAAGAGTGCTTTTGGATTCAAATGTGTAGTGTATTTTATGATAATAAACACTACATAGTTGAATTTAAAAGCACACATATTGCTTTTTTCTTTTCTTTCAATGAGAGACTTCATGTGCTTACCTCTACATATTTTCAAATGCAAGTGTAGGCAAAGAATGTGGTGTTGGAATTCTAGCACTCAATGAATTCTTGGACCTCCTCAACCATTGGGAGAGTGATGTGTAATGTGAGAAGATTTTTTCTTGATGTGAACACTCAGAGCATGCCACTAGTGGCTCCTACTCTCACAATTGGAGCCATTTCTCACCACCTTCTCAACAATGGGGTTGGACTCTATCCTTGTAGGGAAAAGCTTCTAGGTAGTTATACGGTGATGATGAGGTTACTATTGTGCCTCCAACACTTGGTGGGGGAATGTCGATGCAGCTTGTAGACCAAGACCCTCAAGATGGCTCATAGGTCACCTATGCTTAGTGGTGGTGAGTGTGATTCTTTTTTTGGCTAGTAGTTATTAGTTCTAACTTCTACATTTTCATTGCTTGTGTTTTGATGAGCTGTGCATACCTACTATCTGATTTTTATTGTAAACCTTCTACTATGTACTCAAGTTTTATGATTAATATATGATCCTCATAGAACTGTTTCCAATAAAATACAAATAATAATGTTGTGTTCCAAGTTACTTAACAAAAACATAAAGCCGTGATTCATGGAAAGAAAAGGACATGATCAAGGAAATTTTGAATGCTTGGAATTTATAAAGATATCCCTTTGAATGTTAGATTTATTTGTAACTTGAGCCAGTAATGGAAACATTCACATAACTGAAATATTTTAAACGATGATAGAATAGCACAAAATTGTGAAATGTAAGATATTATTAAGTGTTAGTGTTTTGTAGCTTCGGGATCTATTTTCTCTTAAATAAAATCATCTCATGGCAGGTCGGCCTTTTGTTTCATAAATAAAATTATATTTTTCTAGAGCTGACCTAGAGAGGAGGTCGCCCAACTTTGTATTTAAAGAGGATGAAGTCCTCTCATTTGATAAACAATTCATTCACTCTCCAATTCGCATCCTCTAGCAGCAGCAGTAGTTCGCCTCCTAGCAGCAGATTAGACTTTGAAGAAGTGTTATCATTAGTGCATTTAAGGTTCGCTTCAAGGAGAAGTATTATTTCTCATTGTATGAGACTCAGCCTATTCTAGGGCCTAATTTTGTATGCAGTTTCTGCACTTATTCTTTTGATAAATAAGAGAACAGTTTTGTTGGGTTTTTCTACCTCAAGTAGGAGGGTTTTCCCAGGGTAATCACTGTGTTCATAGTCTATTGTGTTGTATTTTCTGCTTGTTTGCATTTCTGATCTAAAATCTAACATGGTATCAGAGAGGGTTCAGGAAATCCGATCAGATTTGTCTAAGCTAAAATTGCAGGTTGACAATCTTAGAAAGTTGTTAAGTCTTAATGGAAGGCAGATTTATGAATTTTTTAAGAGGATTGAAGCCATGGACGCCTTGGTCTCAATTTTACATAAACTAGGCGAAAGATTTAATGAGATTTTTTCAGGTCGTGGTTGAATCTTTTGTTTGAGGGCAGCAGTGGTGAAAGTCTATCGATATCTTTAGCATATGCGTGTATAAGGAAGATTTGATGAATTTTAAATGCTCTCCTAACTATTAAAATATTGCATTCAATGCCTTTATTATTTGCATGGAGGGAGTTATCTGATGCTAGAAATAGAGTCAAATATGCAGTCGTGGTCCGAGATAATGGCTATGTGTGCAGAAGACGTCTCTCTTCAATGAGTTTGTAGAAGATATATGTGATTAATAAAAAGTCTATTACTACTAGAACTACTGAAGGAGAAGTCGTCGATTTATTTGTGGTGATTTGAGCCCGATGAAGTTTCTGAAGGAGTCATTTTTTATAGTGGAGGCCGATAGCATTACAGATTTCGTGCTTTTGTGATTGCATGACCTGTAGGTTAATGCGTGTGCCTCTTATGTGCCTTCAATTTTAGGTGCCTTCGATCTAAAGTGAATGTTGAGAAAATTAAAGGAGAAATAATGCTACATATGAGCAGATCTAAAGGAAAGATAAGAGCAGACCTAAAAAGGGTTTAAGTGCAGCACTTAAGGAGATTCTGATTTCAACAAGATAAGTTCTATTATTCCTTTAATTGATCTATCTAATGGTATTTTCTATATGACTACATGCTTCATTCGTAGTTTGATTTTATGAGCTATTATTTATCTCTTTAAAATGAAGGATGGATCGAGGAGCAAAAGGATGTTGGATTATTTGAAGATATATTGAAGACCTCATTATTTGAGGTGACGATTCTTGGAGATTAGCTAGTGAGGAGTAGGAGGCTCCTATGGATATGGATTCATCCCTTGATTACACTCCTACTATTTAGAGGGAGTTCAATTCTGAGAATTCAAGGCCCGAGTTGAGAGCATGTCCGAGAAAAGGATTAAGGTTCTGAGATCAGTCAATGGAGGGGAGTTCACTTCCAGAGGATTTCTTTGCAATCTCTGAGGTAGGGATCAAGAGGGAGTTCTGTGTTCTGCAAAATGGAGTCCTATGTCTCGAGAAACTAGAGTGACTCACTGAGAAGAAGTGAAGGTGTCAGCTAAGTGGGTTGCAGTGTTGCAAGGCCAGGTGCTAAAGTCCTTGGAAGACCTCTTCAGCTGTAGAGAATAGAATTGCACAAGACAGTCAATTTGGATTTGACATTGGTAGCTCCGCAAACTTATTCAGAATAGGGTGATCTGGGATGAGGTTGAGAAGGATAGTCCTGAACTCTCGCAAGTCAGTAGTGTGTTGGAAATTGTTCCTCTAAGGCAAGCATTGTAGGCAATCTTGGACAAGGAGGTCAGGAGGTTGATGCAAGTACTTGGAGCTTCAGAGGGAGTCACATCATCATAAAGATTTATTGTAATGTATATTTCTCTAAGACGGAGAAATATGAGGTGAAAGCCCTTGTAGTGTATATTTCTTTGAGACAGAGAAATATGAGGTGAAAGCCCTTGTAGTGTATATTTCTCTGAGACGGAGAAATATGAAGTGAAAGCCCTTGTAATGTATATTTCTCTGAGACAGAGAAATATGAGGTGCAAGCCCTTGTTCATCTCTGAGACTGAGATGAGACATCATGTTGAGAGACTCCATGACGAGGATATTGTTGTGACCTTTTCACACATCGCCCCATTCAAGATGGGGACCCCCTAATTTTTGCTCCATTCTGGTCTTTTTGGGCTTTGGTTTTTGTCTCCCTCTCTCTTTCTGTCTCTTTTCTGATTATCTGCCTTCCAGGGACGTTCCCGTCTGCGAGCTTAAACATGAAACTTTTGGCCCAGTCTGAAAATTAGGGTTTGTACTTTCCTGGTCAGTCCAAGGTCAAACGAAGTGAATAAATTGAAAACAGGGATTAACGTTGATGTCAGTATGCTTCCAGTTGACTCTCAGCTAAATTTCATCAAATTCTGACAACTTACTATTTTTAGTAAATGTGTAATTCCAGGCGTTCCTTCATCATTCTTGAAGTTTTAACAGTCACACTACATTCAAAACACATCAAGCTACTCACTGGAAAAATTTGAGCTAAAACAGACAACTTGCTATTTTAGCAGTTCGGCTTCCAGAGCAAATTTTAGGGTCTATATGCGAAGTTTTTCAGTGCATGTTTGAGGATTCCGTCTGGGTTTTCTGAGACCTTCGCGATGGTATAACATGCAAAGCGAGATGATAACTTTCAGAGTTCAGCCTTCAGAGGCTATTTTTAGGGTTTGCATGTCAGGGTTTTCTTTGCATGTTTGATATTCCTTATGGGTTTTTCAAGAGCTTCGCAGTGATATGACATGCAAACGGAGATAATCACTCATTCAGGAACTTACTATTTTTAGCAGATGCATTCTGGCAGCCGCCTCCCAGCACTTCAGAATCACAAACTGATCGCAATGCAACAGAAACGAGAACAAACGGAGATCATTTGATATGCATGCAAGATGAATTAGGGTTTCCAGCTTCGAGACCCAAAAAGAGGGGTAAAAAGTCAGAATTTTCGAAAACCGGTGCAAACCACCGCGATCAATATCTTTCAAGCTATCCGCTGGTAAAATTTGAAGGCAAACGGAGCACTTACTATTTATAGTAAGTCATTTCAGAAACTGGCTAAAAATAGAAAGTCAGCAATAGGCGCCGATGTCAACAGACAGGTCACGTGGTGAGGAGCACACCTTTCGAATTTCAAATCAAACGGAGCTGTGGAGGTATCAGAAGCAGGCGGTTAATATAAATAGTAAACTACCTTCAGAAATGGGCTAAAAATAGCAGGCCAACTCAGAATAGCAGTGTCAATAGGCTGACAAGGTCGTGAAGGTCCAGTGTTCAAAATTTCAAAGCAATCTGAGCTTCTGAGATATGAAAATTAAAGGACTTACTATTTATAGTAAGGCAAGGAGAAGCTGGCGAAGACAAGAGAAAAATGGCTAAGTAAGATGCTTTATCCAGTACCACCATGAAAATGCGCCCTCAAGAAGAATGGAAGTGTTTGAAATCTTCAAGTCTAAGAAAATCTTCCTGCTACCTCAATATGCGCCCAGGGAAGGATGTAGAAGCATAAGAAATTCTAAGGCACAACTTTCATCCTCCTCCCTGGGCAAAATGCGCTCTCATACAAGGTCTCATGTTTGAAAATTTTCTTAGTATGAAATTTCATCCTCCACCACCCTCCATTTGCGCCCTCACAAGCAAGATGCTAGGTGTTCAAATAAAAAAGTTCTAAGGCATGGACTCATTCCTCTCTACCTTCCATATGCGCCCATCTTCTAGCTTGGATGAAATGCGCCCATCATAAAGAGTCAACAAACTTTCATCCACCACACATGTTGAAATGCGCCCAAAGTCAAAAGGTCAAGGAGTCAAAGAGTTTCGTCCTCCACCTATGGAAAAATGCGCCCATGTATTAGGTCTCATCCACCCCTTGTGCTCAAATGCGCCTAAGTAGAGACATGTGAGGAGAAAATCGAGGAAGCTCAAAGGTCACATGTTGGAGGCGTTGAAAGTTTTCATCCTCTTGAGCATGTGATATGCGCCTACAAGGTTGATGGATTTGAAATTAAGATTAAGGCGTTAAGGGTGAGATAAAATAATGCTAGGCGTTGAGAATGTTCTCCATGACAAGGAAAATGCGCCAAGAGGGAAAGGTAAGGTGGTGACATAAAATAATGCTAGGCGTGGAAATTTAGGAGGACATCCTTCATAATAAGCTAAATGTGCCCAAAGTAATGGAAGTGTGAATTAAAATACAAGGTGATGGGTGAGATAAAATAATGCTAGGCGTTGAGAATGTTCTCCATGACAAGGAAAATGCGCCAAGAGGGAAAGGTAAGGTGGTGACCTAAAATAATGCTAGGCGTGGAAATTTAGGACATCCTTCATAATAAGCTAAATGTGCCCAAAGTAATGGAAGTGTGAATTAAAATACAAGGTGATGGGAATATAAGTAAAACATGTTGGGCGTGATATGTGCTTCCAAGACAAATTTTTTTCTAAGTAAGTTGAAATCAAAATTTCTTCACCACTGGCGAATGAATTGAAGGTTGAATAAAAAATTCTCTAAAACAAAATTCAAGTGTGCTAAATGATTTAAAAATTTTCTCTAAGGCACAATATTTTCTTCCTTAAGGAAGTTACGCCTAGACTTGAAGGAGATAAAATTTCCTGAGAGATGAGTAAAAATTTGTCGGAGATGAAGTCCGAGAATGCCAATATTGCAGGAACAATAAAAAATTTCAAGTCAGAGTAACAAGATGTTCACGAAGATGAAGAAACGGGTTAAATTTCATAGGGAATTATTTTTCTAAGGTTCAAAATTTAAAAATTTAAATGAACCCGTTCATTGTATACCCATGGATTCGACAAGTTCTGGAGAAAATTTTCTTCTGGGTATTGAAGATCTTCGACGAGAAGTTGATTTCCAAGTCCTCTACACTTCGCCAAGGCCTTCAAGATGAAGAATTTAATCGGTGCTCGAGTAATGTATTTTCCTAAGGGAAATTTTAAAATTTTCTAAGGCAAATTGAATAAAATGTGTTTTCAAGATGAAATTTTCCAGACGATGAATTTGAAGTGAGTTGCCTAGATAATTTCGATTGAATTCTTCACAGAATGAATTTTCCAGAGAGTTAGAGATTAAATTTAAATGACAGAGCTCCGGCTGGTGAATAAAATGTGTTAAGAGATGAATTTAAAGTGAATATTTTTTTGAAAATGAATTAAATGCCAAAGATGCCAGTCAAAAGTTGAACTTCTAGAAGGTTAAGATTCTTGGCGTCAGATGACAAGTGTTGCAAATGCAAAAGGAGGGAAATTCGAATTCTTGAAATGAAGTAGTGGAGATTTAATGTACTGGCTAAACTTAGCCTCTTTCTAGAAATCGATTTTGCTATAAGAGCTGAAAGTTCATTCATCATTCTCACAGCTGAAGAGGTTCGAATTTTCTTGGAGTTTGAAGTTGCAGTGAATAACTAAGCTGAGTTGAATGTGAAGTTTGAAGTTGCAGTGAGTTGCTGAGGCTGAAGTGTTGAAGGAGTTCGAAATTTTGTTGAAGCTGAAGGTTGCTGAAAAAGTACGATTTAAAGAAGACTGCTGAAGCTTGTAAAGATCACATTGCTGAAGCTGAATGTTATTGAGGAGGTGCGCACTTGTTGAGTTGTTGAGAGTGTGAAGTGCGAATTTACAAAAGTCCAAGTGCTGATTAAAGTTGGCAGATTTCTTGAAGTATTGAAGCTGCTGTAGCTTAGAAATCTGCTAAGTTATTTGAAGTTGAAGAGGTGCGAATTTGAGGTCTGGAATTGCTGAAGCAAAGTTGGGCGATTTTCTATAAAGTTGGAGTTGCTGAAGCTTGCTTAGAAATTTTTCTAAGTATTGACAGTTTGAAATCTGTTGAAGAAGAAGTTGAGGTTTGCGAATGAGATATAATAATGCAACTTCTTGAAGTCAACTGGCAGCCCTGCAAAACATTTTATTTATTTTTCTAAATTAATTTGCTGATGGGTGTTTATTGTTTTGCAGATGGCTGAAGCAAGAACAACTGGAAAGGACAACAATGGTGCATCCAGGCAAGCTATCATCAAGAAGTTGAGCAAGCCTTTCATGCCAGAGTCAAAGTTCACTTCAAAGTTGGCCAAGCTTGCTGACACGAATTTGGGCTCTTTCAACTTGGAGACTTTCAAGAACAGAATGCTGGGGATTGGTAATCATCAACCTTCAGCCACTTCACACAACATCATTCTATGTGGATTATATGCAACTGCTGGTTTCCCACCAGCTATTCAGTGTTCGGAGCTGATGATGGAGTGCGCCAACTGCTATGAGAAGGATCACAGATCAATTATGTCACCGGATGGTCAAGTGCTTGCAAACCTCACCCCTGCTGCTATTGGCGAAGCTTTTGGAATTCCAGCACATAGGAACATGATTTACAAATCAAGAGAACGTGTTGAGCGAATGTATGCTTCAGCATTCGAAAGATGTACGGAGACAATCAATACTCGATGGATGAGCAACCCCAAACCCTCTCGTACGAAGCTGCCAAGGCAAATTATATCAGATGACTTGAAGCAGGAATACTGTGATTTCATTATGATGCTGAGCAGAGTTGGAGGTTGCCCTCAAGCTTTTATTTTCGAGCCATGGATGTTCTATTACATCAACCTCGTGCTGGAAGGAAAGGATTACGTCAAATGGGCCGCAATGATCAGTGACAATTTGCACGAGTAGCTCCTGAGTTTGAGAAGAACGAAGACATTCTATATGGGCTCTTACATCATTTACATGCTGACCCGTATGACGAAGTATAGGGGAATGTCATATAAGGAACCTGTTGGTTGTGGCTCTCACCAGTTCAAAATCCATGAGGCTTGTTCGCAGCTGCACTTGACAAGTACTACTCATTACAAGCATGTCAACGACGCTTTTACCATGCACATCACAAGAACATTTCAAGAGCGAATGCATCACAGGATCTCGAGGGAGGCTCAAGAATTGATTGAGAGGTATGGGTGCTCGTTTATACAGTTTTTGAAGTTTTCTTATATAAGGCTGCAAGGTTTTTCTTCATACCCATATAGGCTGCCTAAGTACCCAACCAACAAAATTTTAATGTTAGAGATATCTAGGCAATTGGTTGCCTACGATAAGATTCAGAAGAAAAAGAAGGGAGGAGTTGACTTCCCAATTGTCATGGGAAATTCAGATGAAGTATGTCCTTCATTACAGGCAGCTAGAGAAGCTAAAAGTGAGCTTCAATTCTTTCATTTTTCCTATCACACCAGCAGACAGCACTATGATCCGCATAACAATATCAGATGGGTATTGTCAGAAGAATTTAAACATAAGGCAAACATTGAGGATTATTGGGCTGGTGCATCAGACGAAGCAGAAGTTAGGAAGAGAATGTTCACTAGGTTGCTAATAGGCATGATTAGGGAGTGTGAAGTCATTCCGGTACCGGACCAGGTGGATGAGGACATGAACGTTGTCCATCCAGATTATGAGGCAGTGAGAGATACTCCACTTCCACTCCCGGATTGGTCAGAACTAGAGATTGCTGACTTGGACACACTTTCTATTCCAGTCTTGACATTTACCAGAGCGTGGGTTGACAGGCGTGTGAGTAGATTGAAGAGTAGGTCGATTGCATTGACTTACAATTTGATGGGAGATCACAGGACACCCACCACCAGCAGGAAGAAACAAATTACACGAGGTCCAGAATCTCGAAGGAAGGAGCCAGTTCGGCAGGAGCCTGTTCAGCTGGAGCCTCCAAGAGTTGTAGTTGAATCGCCCACGCCATTAGAGACACGTTCTCCAAGTATACAGGAGGTTTCTTTATTTGCTGATCAAAGAAATGCATTGAATCAGGTGCAGGTGGTACAAGAAGATAATCAGCCACCACGGAGAGAGTCAGTAGGCCAGAGTGTCAACGCACCTAGTAGAGACGATCAGCAAACCGATGAGGGGACTACTACTGACACTCAGTTTCAGCATGAGTTAGAGGCGGCCTTAGACGATGATGATATAGTTTCAGGAGATACTCAGCCACTTGAGGCCGATGAGCCTCGCCAGAATGATATTGAAGTTGAACAAGTCCGTGAAGTAGAAGCACAAGAACAACAGCCATTTGTTATTCAGCATGTTGTACCTGATTGGCTTAGAGATCGAATGAGAAGGAGCCCCAGTGAAGAGATTGATCCAGCGGTAGAGATGGAAGAGTTTTTGAACAGGATCAGCGCGCCTCCACAAAAGAAGAGAGCACGAAATTTTTCAAAGATATCGACTGATGAGGATGGCTCTCACACCCTTCATATGGTGGTGCCACAGGTTGATTGTGATTGAGACGAAGCAGTGCCAGAGAATTATGTGATCACAACTATGGAGTTAGAACGCCCCACAGGTGCACAGATTGTTGAGGAATGTGATAATTCCTACCAGGCACTCAAGGACAGATTATTTAAAAGGGAAGGAAAGTATAAGAAATTGAAGAAAGAACATAGGGCATTGGTGGGATACGTGCAACACTTGTCTCGTCCTTGTGGGCAGGAGATTCTAGCAATAGAGCTTCCAGCTGAGTTATCTAGAGAGTCAGTTACCGGCTTGTTGGAGTTGAGAAAGATGGCACAAGAAGCAGATAAATGGGTTACAGAAGTTCGTGCCGAGACAGAAAAGTTCATGGAAGACTTTGCTTGTGCTTTCCAGCAAGCTTCCAGCATCATGGCACGTATGGAGGCAGTTGATCAGGCCTGGGGTGATGCTTCCATTTATCAGAGCAAAGTTATTCAGCGTCTAGAGGCATTGAGGCATGTTCCTTTGCGGATGTTGATTGATGGAGAAGTCATTTAGGAGAATGGTAGATATGACTTTTCTAGATGGTACTCTTCAGCAATCACAGGGCGTGGTTTCTTTGACATAGCATAGGTGGATTCAGCTAGAGTTCGAAAGGCTATGACAAATATCATTGATGGAGTCCAGAACACCATGGAGGCAATCTTTGCTAGACGGCTGAATCCCGATGAGGTGATTACTGATAATTTGAGGGGTAGGTTGGTGCCTTTCTTTTTGGAGGTGAGGGCCTTTGTACAAGATGACTTTGAGAACACTTCTACTTTCTCCAGCTTGATTCAGAGCACGCAGGATTCCTTAGTTGCTTGGAGAAAATCTTACACACGGCATGAGCAGTCAGTCAAAGTGTTAGAATTCCAGCTTGATTGCATTCCACCTATTTTAGTTCAGGAGGTTGAGGCTGTACTTAGCAGGTTCATTGAGTTTGCAGCCAGAGAAAAGGAGAATGGGAATGCACTTCTAGATGATGATCTTCCAGAAGACTGATTGTGGGCATTAATTGCCTTTACTATTTTGGGAGTGAGTGGGAATCTTGGATTCATTTATTGTACCACTCCCCATTTTGGCAGTTTTTAGGGTTAGTGCTGAGGTGGCTCAATCTGAGCCTTTGATTTGATTGTAATCTGAGCCGTCCATTGGACTGGGCTATCTATAAAAGGGGGAGTCCCCCTCATTTGTAATTCATTAGAATAGAGATCAGATTAGAGGAGGCATCAGAGAGTAGACATTTTATTAGAAAGATAGTTTGATAGCTTAGCATAGTGCGGAGAAGGAGGAAAATTTTCCTTTGAAAACTTTTGTAAGAGATTGTTGTGTAAAACTTTCATAATATATCTTTTCATTGATGGTGAAATTTGTCTTTGTTATGGATAGCTAGCAAGGTTTCTTCATCCCTTCGACTCCAAGTAGCGTGAAGTAATTTAAGATTAGCATTTTCATTTCATGCAAGTAGATATTAGTTGTGGGTTTGTGGCGTTAATCAAAGCAACTTCGTTTCATCCCATACCACTAGCAGCTTGCTGACGGCAAGTTTTCCTTGCGTGGTCAACTGGAACATTTCATAAGCTTAACTTCAGTTGCAATTCATATCTTGGTATGCGTCGTCTTGACGGTGTCTTAGTGTCGAATTGTAGCTTGAAAATTTCTTGCTATCCCCTTGAAGATTGCACCAACTTTGTGTAAGCTGTCCAGTGTGAGGTGGAGCAGAGTTCGGTTGGAGTTGTTGAGATTGATCCCACGTCCCGCCTTAGAGTAGAATCTAGAACCTTCTTACCCTTACACTCATTTCAATTCTGTTCATCTTGGGTTAATTTTAGGAAAGTGTTGGCGTTTAAATTAGCACCTCTGGAGTGCTGATTGTAAACGTTCAGCTATTTCAAATGTTTTGCAACACTTCTTCGTTATTTAAAGAGGAGAAGTCCCTCTCTGCTGGGAGCAATGCGTAGGGAAGGGAAATGTTAACTAACGTTCCTATCTTTTTATGCTTCAGCGGCAGGACACAAGGGTGCACAAACACAATGCGCCGTAGCTAAGCTTTTCTCTGGTTTCTGCAGATCTTAACTACGACTAACTAGCTTCTATCTATCCAATACCTTCAAGATGAACAGAGCATGAGGGTAAAGGAGCGGGAATGGGATGGTTGGATCACTTGAATTCACCGTCTTCAGAGGATATGACCGAGGCTCTGAACTCTCGGGTATACACCGGGATAAGGTTGGTACAAGCAAACACTCTACACGGTAAACTAGATCTGAGATCTGCCAAGGAGGAGGGACTCCTATCCGAGGTATGAGCTTTAAGAAATAGTTTACTAGAAACAACAGAATCACGATGCTTTGGCCAACGAGCTTGCTAAGGAGGAGGGACTCCTATCCGAAGTATGGCTTGGAAGTCAATACATTATACAACATCAAACGATAACTGTCAATAACAAATATCCAAGGAGGAGGGACTCCTATCCGAGGAGGGAAATGAGACAACAAGCTATTAAACACAAGACGTAGACATAACTCAAATAAGATGATCAAAATGCAAGCGCCTTCTGATATTCTTCTTCAATGCTTCATCAACGAACTACAAAAGTTGGGAAAGCAAAGGCACGAAATCATGCACAATTACAATCGTCCAACGAACTCTCATCCAAGAGTGAACAAGTATTCGCTTTCAAAGCTGTTGGCAACAATGGCGCAGCAATTTTGCATAGCAAGTAAAGGTTAAACAAATAATGAGCCCAAGGCTCTTATTTATAGAACTCAAAGGAGTGGGTAACCCCAAAATCTCCTTGAGTTAACAATGAGTTCTTGCCAATCAATTAGCAAGATTTATTCCTAAAAAGGGGGAAGCAAGCAGTTAACTGGAAAGCTACTTCAGTTAACTGAAAGTAAACAAAGAGTCAACTGGAAACTACTTCAGTTGACTGAAAGCAAACTAAAGGTGAACTTAAATGTAAAGTATCCCTCCAAAATAGACATCCACATTTAGTGGAGATCTAAGATCCACGAATCATGGAAGCCAATTAGACATCCTTAATTAGTGGGATCTGACAATGCATGATTTAAGGAAAGTAGAGTTAAACTTGGAAAGAAGCATCAAGTTAACTCCAACTACATTTAATAGCATCTTGAGTTGACTTGGAAAGAAGCATCAAGTCAACTCAAGTCTCATGAATGCCACTTGGAGGGTGTATGGCGTCCTTTTCTGGTGCATTTATAGCTCGCCATTAATCAACAGTGTCTCTATCCATTGGTTGACTTCATCAGCTTCTGGGGAGTTAATGCTCCGTAGAATGATGACGTGGCGTCGAAGCATGATCTCACCCGTTGTGAGCTGATTTCCGAAGTCAATGCATTGAGATGCTGCCTCTTCTAACTTGGTTGATAAAGCTGCTACCTTAGCCAGCTTGCAACCCTCTGGATCATCAAGAAAGGTACTGCGGATGACATCTCTGAACTGGTTCTGTACAGTCACCAACTCGACATATTCTCCTCCTTCACGCTGATATTCCATGCAAGGGAAAGATATTACCAACATTCTTGCGAAGTTGATAATAGTGGCAACCACCCTTCTGTAATCAATCATCTCTACTGAATGAGCGTCGTAGGCTTTCACCTTGTACGCTAATTGTTCCTTCCAAGCAAAAAGATGTTGCTTGTTTTCCTCAGAGTATACTGATTGATATGCTAATTGCAAATCTGCAATTGTGCTTTCGTCTTCAAGCCTCTTTTCTGCAATCCTCTGTTCCGACTGCTGGATCTCCACACGAAGTTCATGTGCTCTATCTCGTAACTGGTATAGGTTTCCCAGTACGCATCTACCCTTGAGAACAAACTCTTCCACCTGATTTCTCAAGTGTTTGCCGAATGTTAACAATTGCCGATGATTCTGTTCGGCGGGGAGATCTAGTAGTCCTGCTGGTAAGGCTGAGACGTTTGGTGTGCCATGTATCAAGCTGGTTATGTAAGACCTCAGTTTCTGATTTTCAGCCTTTAAGGCTGCCTTTTCTTTACCATCCTTGGCCATTCTTTCTTGTGCGCTCACCGAAGCTATTCCGAGAAGATCCGCCTCCACCTGTCGTGTAGTCTTCCCGAGGTTAAGTTGAGACAAAGTGTAGTCCTCTACTTGAACCTCGTGTATGCTTTTCTCTACTGGTGGAGCGGCAGTCTCTATGATGATCTCACATTCTGCATTCCTTTCTATGTGAACTTGATTCTTCAACCTTTTCGCCGGCATGTCTTGTGAGACGTGGTCGAATTCGGTAAAGTCAAGTTCATAGGAGGGTTTCTCCCTCTTCCTTCCTAGGAAGCCTTCGAGCCAAATAGAATCTCGGCGAACTTCACTAGGAGGGACGTGAGGCCCTTGAACGCTAGATGTGTGAGACTGTGCTGGAGCAATGTCTCTCGGTGGCGAATCCAAGTCGATGAGGACTTGTGTATGCTGTGACACTGGTGATGTAGGCGGTTCTGTTTCCATAACAGGCACCGTCTCTGCTGCTGCTTCTACTGTCGTTGCTTCTGCCATTGGCTCAGCCACTGGTTCTTCAACAACTACTGCTGCTGGTTCCTCTGTGATAACTTCTGCTGAATCAGGGATAGCAGTCTCTACTCTTTGTTCTGGGGCAGCAATACCCATGATTATGTCAGGACTATGTGTGGCTTTCTCCACTGGTGTCCTCTGTGTTCTTGGTTTTGACATCCTCATCCCTTGGGGAGGATTGCACCATTGTTTCTGTCTAGGTTTCCTTCTTGAAGTGGAAGGTGGTGTAGACTGAACCTGTGGCGGCTCTGTTCTCTCTGGTATCACCTTCCTAGACTTCTTGCTGTCGAGATAGAGTTGGCTATTTCTAACCACTCTACTCGTTCTTTCTTCTATAGATGTGTCTTCTTTGGCATACCAATCCACTCTCGGGAGTGATTGAGAGTCAACTGAATCTGCGAAGAATGAGGGGAGAATGACTTCTCCTTCATCATCTGACAGGCCCTCAATGTCTGCTGACATGAAATCAGCAATTTGTGTGAGTCTGAATCTGCTGTAGTTCCTTCTCCGCACTTCATACTCGTCTTTACAATTCACCCAATAATCTTCCATAGAAGACTTATGTGACGAGTGTTGCTCAAGGTGTGCTGCATAGAGTCCCCTGGGATCATAGGATCTTCTATCAATGAGATACTTGAGGTTAAACCTCGCTGTTTCTTGACTCATCATCTTAGCATCTGCCGCGAATCCACATCTATACAGTCCCATTTCAACGGGAAAGTTAACAGCTGTCTTCCTCTTCAAGCGCAAGTGGATATGAACCTCGGACAACTGTCTCAGGAATTCCATGAAGACTACCCTATCTGAAGGGTATCTTGGTAGCATGGCAGGGTGGCCAATGTAGCCATACACGCGTATGTAGGAGAACGTAGGAAATTGGATGAACCAATCTGCCCAATCCGCCATTGCCTCTCTGGCTGTCTGTGAAATACGCACGTGCATCTCATGGTTAAGCTCACGTATTGTGTGCATAGTGAAGTGATCACTTGTCCTCTTGAAGTGCCTTCCCGCTTGAGTAAACTCAAGACGTGTGAAATGTTCGTGAACCTTCTGCACACCTAAGGTTCCCACATTGTTCAATAACCTGAATTCACCTTGGAAGGCGATCAAGTATACCAGGTAAGAGCACATGTGGAACCTATGAGCTTCCAGATACCTAGTGATTTGTCGGTGGAGTGTGTCACTGATCAAAGTGGCCCAGTCATAGTATTCCCTTCTGCCAATGATTTTAGCGATGACATAGTACATCCATGGCTGAAATTGACGACCATCTTCTTCTCCAGTGATTCTATTGAGTAGAGTGATTAACACTGCGTACTCATCTTTGCATTCTCCTCATCCCAACGGCTTAGGCAAGTTTGCCTTTGTCACTTTTAGCCATTTTTCGGCCATAATCCTTTGACATTTGTCCTTAGCTGTCTCAAATGCTTTTTCACATTCCGTCAATGATATGACTTTGCTATTAGGATGTGATGTAATATCAAAACATCTTTCGATATCCTGAGGCTTTAAACTACAAACAATTCTTCCATCTGCTGCTCTGATTTCTCTGGTGGTAGGGTTGTAATGCTTGATACAAGCGATTACAAGCTCTACGCTTTGTAGTGTGATGGGAATTGATGCGGCCTGTAGCAACCCGGATTCTTCGATATTCTGCAATGTTATTTGATTCATGCCTTCTAGCTGCTCCAAATCGACCACCGGATTTACTTGGTGCAGATTTGTGTCAACTGTTTTCAGGTAATCATGGAGTAAGACCGTCTTGGTCTCGTATTGCACCTGGGAGTACTGCATCCTGAAAAACTTGAAGATTGACTGTAAGCTTGACCTAGTTCAGATGATTTTCGGAAACCCTTAAAAATAGCGTCCTGCCGAGAAGTATTTTTCCGGAAAAAATCTGGCACATGGGTTTTGTTCGTGCTTCAATGCTGAACAAACCCAGTTCCTCAGAATTTGGATTCTGAAACTTTTTCGGAAAAACCCCCAAAAATAGGGGCAGCAAGTTTGCTGATTTTGGAAAATTTGTCGAGATGGGTTTCTCCGGAAAATGATGCTGAATATACCCAGTTGATCTGATCTGATGTAGCCTGTTGCTTTTTCTGTCAGATGCAAGAAAACCTAAGACAAGAAGAGAGGAAAAAGACAGAAGGTGGATTGGAAGTTTTATCTGATCTTCAAAAAAAACTATCTCTGACCCAATCCTCAAAATGGCAATCTTTTCCTGCTTCAGATCTGCAAATAAAAATGAAGAACGGATGAAAACCTCCTTCAGATCTTCAATGGCGTACTTGAAAGCTTGTGGCTGTTTTTGTCTTTGAATCTGCAATGAAATAATGAAAAGGGGACGCCATCTCCTTGAATATATATGTTTGTGCTTCAGATCCACAAATTTGGGGACCTAACACAAGCTCAAAAGGTGATTTGAGTTTGATCTGAAGTTAAAAAGGTGATTTCCACCAATCGTGGAGCGTTTTAGCCAACTTTAACTCAAAAAGCTTTTGACTTTAGTCAACAAATGACCTTTGACTTCTTTTAGGCGTCCCTTTTCATCTTTTGCAAGTTTTTTAGTATTTTCTCTCCTGAAAACCCCCTGTTTGATCCTGAATCTAGCGTTGTTTGTTGACCCTGAGACGTCACGGACACATTCACTGCGGAGCTGGATCCATACTGGAAAGAAGTGCTTGGGAGACTGCCTGATAAAAACTGAGTTTAGGGCTCCAAAAGAATGGGCGCCTTTCCCAAGAAAGGGCGCTTTTGCCAATGCCTTAGTGATTTTTCAATCTTCGTTCTTCAGCTTATTTGAAATGACCTCCCGTGCCTTGAACTGGATTTCTCGTTGATTGGAGAGTCAGATGTTTTCACTTGATGTCTTATCAGGTTCCTAGCTCTGCTTCGCCAGAAATGACTGTCTTCAGGAAATCTGAATCTCAAATTAGGGTTCCTTTATTCAAGGGCGCCTCTCCTTGAAAAGGGCGCTTTTGCCTTTTAGCTTGATTATTTTCATCTGACAAGTTGCCTACTTTGATCCAAATTATCCGTTGACTGCTCTGACAGATGTTGATGCTTGCAGTTGCGTTTACGAGATCTACTTGGGCTGAGAAAGATATCCTAGGAAGCCTTTTGTCATTGGTCAGCATCTGGAAGTCCAAAAGAAAGGGCGCCTTTCTTTTGAAAAGGCTCTTTTTCCTTATAACTTCGCCGTTAACTGTGGTTTCTTGATATTTCCTCAACTGCCTCTTTTTGCTTCGTCAGCAGCTGCTTGTGATCTATTCATCAGATGATCGGGATGTTCGTTTCACTGTTGAGCCAGCAATCAAACGCCGAGAATGACTGCTTCGGATGATCTTACTGACTTTATTTGACCTTCAAAGATCATGGGCGCCCCTGCTTGAAAAAGGCGCCTTTTCAACATGTGAGCATTCTCCCCTTCGTAACATCTCCAGAGTTAGTCAAATTTTGACCTTTTTCACTTTCAGGAATCTCCTTCATCAAACAGCATCTTTTTCGACCTTTTCCGCCATGGTTGCGTCGTTGAAGCTTTTGAAGCTTAGCTTTCAGCACCTGGTACTGGCCAATCTGCCATTAATGGCTGTGGAACTCCTAACTTTGTTCCTGAAAAAGAGAAATAGACCCACCAGAGTAAAACATGTCTTTTGATGATTCTGACTTGACCAATGTGATCGTGAAGCCCTTTAAGCCTATCAAAATCGTTTTCGATCATTTCTGGGAAGGTCCTATTTTCGGGGGATTTCCCTGAAAATAGGGAAAAAAAACCCTAATTTTCAAAATTTCAGAATTTTGCACATGTGTTCCTTGACAGAAACCCATCAAGATTCTATAATTGGTTTGACCTAAAACTGACTTAACATGGCATTTTAACAAGATTTAGCTCAATTTACACAGAATGCCAAAAAATTAATTTTGGGTACAACAGAAAGCGTACTTATTGTTAAATCATCCGCATTATAGAAATCCCTTCCAATCATCCATCTACTGTTAACTGCAAGTATTCTGAACAATTGTGTAAGTCCCCTCGTGAAAACAACAATTCACATCAAACCAACTGAGGGTATTCTAAGTATTTCGGAACCTTGGAGTTGAATGTGCGAACTTTCTTGCAATCTTAGCGCATAGAATACTTTGATCAAGAGAGAATGGAGTAGCCTTCGGACAACTTTGTTCTGCTGATTGGTGCGGTCACAAAAATCACATCAACAGATATCCTGTACATCTCTGAGACTGAGATGAGATGTCATGTTGAGAGACTCCATGACGAGGATATCTTGTACATCTCTGAGACTGAGATGTGTTTCTTTCCACAAATGGGAGTAGCCATTGTGTACGTCATGTTGAGAGACTCCATGACGAACCCTTGTACATCTTTGAGACTGAGATGTGTTTTCCACAAATGGGTGCAGCCATTGTGGACATCATGTTGAGAGACTCCATGATGAACTCTTGTACATCTCTGAGAATGAGATGTGTTTTCCGCAAATGGGTGCAGCCATTGTGGACATCATGTTGAGAGACTCCACGATGAACTCTTGTACATCTCTGAGACTGAGATGTGTTTTTCCACAAATGGGTGTAGCCATTGTGAGCGTCATGTTGAGAGACTATGACGAGGATATTTGAAAATACCTCCCTAGCTAAGACGGAGTGTTAGTGTTTTGTTACTTTGTAGCTTCGGGAGCTATTTTCTCTTAAATAAAATCATCTCAAGGCAGGTTGGCCTTTTGTTTCATAAATAAAATTATATTTTTCTAGAGCTGACCTAGAGAGGAGGTCACCCAACTTTGTATTTAAAGAGGATGAAGTCCTCTCATTTGATCAACAATTCATTCACTCTCCAATTCACATCTTCTAGCAGCAGCAGCAGTTCGCCTCCTAGCAGCAGATCAAACTTGTTGTGACCTTTTCACACATCGCCCCATTCAAAATGGGGACCCCCTTTTTTTTGGCTCCATTCTGGTGTTTTGGCTTGGGTTTTGTCTCTCTCTCTCTCCGTCTCTTTTCTGTCTGCCTTTCCGGGGATGTATCCGCCTTCGAGCTTAAACATGAATTTGGCCAAGTTTGAAAATTAGGGTTTGTACTTTCCTGGTCAATCTGAGGTCAAGCAAGGTGAATAAATTGAAAACAGAGACTAACATTGCTGTCAGTGTGCTTCTAGCAGGCTTTCACTGAAATTTCACCAGATTCCGGCTACTTACTATTTTTAGTAAGTGTGTAATTTAGGGCATTCCGTCAACGTTCTTGAAGTTCTGACAGTCACATTGCATTCAGAACACATCAAGCTGCTCGCTGGCAAAATTTGAGTTAAAACAGACAACTTACTATTTTTAGCAGTTCAGCTTCCGGAGCAGATTTCAGGGCTTAGATGCAGAGTTTTTCAAAGCAATGTCTGGAGATTCCTTCTGGGTTTTCAGAGACCTTCGCGATAGTATAACATGCAAAATTAGATGACAACTTTCAGAGTTCGGCCTTCAGAGGCTATCTTTAGGGTTTGCATGTCAAGGTTTTCTTTGCATGTCTGCATATTCCTTATGGGTTTTTTGAGAGCTACGCGGTGATGTGACATGCAAACGGAGATGGTCACTCATTTAGGAACTTACTATTTTTAGCAGGTGCATCTCGACAGCCGCCTCCCAGCACTCCAGAATCACGAGCTGATCGTAGTGCAGCAAAAACAAGAACAAACGGAGATCGTTTGATATGCATGCAAAACAAATTAGGGTTTCCAGCTTCGGGGCTTGAAAAGAGGGGTAAAAAGTCGGAATTTTCGAAAACCGGTGTAAACCACCGCGATCAGCATCCTTCAAGCTATCTGCTGGTAAAATTTGAAGACAAACGGAGCACTTACTATTTATAGTAAGTCGTTTTGGAAACAGGCTAAAAATAGCAAATCAGTTGCATGCGCCGATGTCAGCAGGCAGGTCACGTGGTGAGGAGCACCTCTTTCAAATTTCAAATCAAACGGAGTTGTGGAGATATCAGAAACGAGTAGTTACTATTTATAGCAAACCACCTTCAGAAATGGGCTAAAAATAGCAGGCCAACCCAAAATAGCAGTGTCAACAGGCCGATAAGGTCGTGAGGATCCAGTGTTTAAAATTTCAGAACGATCTGAGCTTCAGAGATGCAAGAATTGAGAAACTTACTATTTATAGTAAGGCACAGAGAAGCTGGCGAAAACGAAGAAAAAGTGACTAAGTCTGGAACTTCATCCTGCAGCACCCAGGAAATGCGCCCAAGGTGGTAGAGGCATCAAGAAATTTTCTAAGTGTTGGATATCCTCCTGCCACCTCCAAATGCGCCCAAGTTGATAAAGAAGTTTGAAAAAAAATTCTAAGTTCAAGTTTTCGTCCTCCTGCCTAGCCAAAATGCGCCCATGTAGCATGAGGGTCAAAGAGGTCAAAGTGTTTCATCCTGCAGCCATAGCTAAATGCGCCCTACTCAAGATAGTGGCATGCTAAAAAATTCTAAGTATAAAACTCGTCCACCTCCTAGGCTAAAATGCGCCCATGCAACAAAAAGTCAAGGAAGTCAAAGTTTTTCGTCCTCCTCACCCATCAAAATGCGCCCACATTGAGAGAGTTGATAGCAAAAATTTCTAAGGCATGGAAATATCCTCCACCACCCCCCAAATGTGCCAAAAATAAAAGAGGTCAAAGGAGTCAACAAAGTTCATCCTTCTCCCATGGCAAAATGCGCCCAAGTGAGGGCATGTAAGGACAAAAGCTGGAAGTTGAAAGGTCACTTGTGAAAGGCGTTGGAAGTTTCATCCACCACATATGCTAAAATGCGCCCAAGGATAGCTAGTCAACAAGTCAACAAAACTCATCCTTCACACATAGCAAAATGCGCCCAAATGGGGCCATGTGAAGACAAAAACAGGGAAGTCCAAGAGTCATCCTTCACACAATGTGATATGCGCCTAGGGTGGTGAAGTAAATACAAGGTGGTAAGTGTTACTAGGCATTGAAAATGCCAAGGTGGTAGAATGAATAATGCTAGGCATGGATGTGAAGTTTCCTCTCTACATGTGATATGCGCCCAAGTGTGTAAGGTGCTAAGTGTTGAATTTTTTTTTCAAAGACAAGATGAATATCCTTCTTCAAGTTGAATATGCGCCCAAGATGTTGATGAATATTGCTAAGGCTTTGAAGTTGCAAAGTGATAAAATTTTCCTAAGGTGTTGAAGGTGATACAAAAAAATAAAACATGTTAAGCATTGAAGGTCAAATATGTTGGGCGTTCAAGGAAGATTTTCTAAGTGAAGTTGATGATTTTTCCTCACCACAGGCAAAGTTGATTGAAGTTGAATAAAATTTTCTAAGGCAAAACTTTCAAAGTGATTCAAAATTTTTCTAAGGCAAAATATTTTCTTCCTTAGAAAATACGCCTAGACCTAAGGTGGTGAAATTTTTCTTGAAGCACGAGCAAATTTTCCAGTGATGAAGTCAGAGATGCTGGCACTACAGGATTGATAAAAATTTTCAAGTCAGAACAACACAAGATGTTCACGGAGATGAAGAACGGGATTAAAATTGATTGAATAATATTTTTCTAAGGTTCAAAATTTAAAAATTTAAATGAACCCGTTCGTTGTGTACCCATGGATTCATCGCGTTTCAGAGAAAATTTTCTTCTGGGTACTGGACGTTTGTGATGAGGAATGGATTTCTATGTCTTCCGCACTTCGCCAAGGCCTTCAGCATGAGGAATTTGATCGGTGCTCAAATTGTGAAATTTTCCTAAGGGAGAATTTAAAATTTTCTAAGGCAAAGTGAATGAAATGTGTTTTCAAGATGAGTTTTTCCAGACAACGAATTTAAAGTGAATTGCCTAGATATTTTTGATTGAATTCTTCGCTGGTGAATTTTCCAGAGAGTCAGAGGTGATTAAAATTTAAAATTTGCAAGACAGAACTTCGGCTGGCGAATGGAAATTGTTAAATTGATAAGTTTAAATTAAAAAAATTTCGAAAGTGAATTCAAAAGATGCTAGTCAAAGTTGAACTTCTAGAAGAATGAGATTCCTGATGTCGAGAGACGAGTGTCAGAAATGCCAGAGGAGGGAAATTCGAATGAAGTAGTGGAAATTTAATTCACTGGCTAAACTTAGCCTCTTCTAGAAATCGATTTTCCTATAAGTGCTGAAGGTTATTCACTTCTTTTCACAGCTGAAGGGAAATTCGATTTGCTCTGAGTCCAGTGTTGAGTTTGAAATCTATTGAAGAAGTTCAAATTTTTGAAGAGGAAGTTGCTGAAGATTGAAGTGTTGAGGGAGTTCGAAATTTTGTTGTGGCTGCAATTGTTGAAGAGGTTCGAAATTTTGCTGAAGACTGAAGGGTGCAGTGAGAGGCGTTGGAAGTTGCTGCAGTGCAAGGAAGTTCGATTTTGTTGCTAAAGTTTGAAGTTGCCAGTGCAAGTGGAGAAATTTCAATTTGAAGAGAATATTGCTGAGAGTTTAAAAATGCGCACTTGCTGATTTGAAATTAAAGAAGTGTGAATTCAAAGAGTGGAGTTGTTGAAGCTTACTTGCTAAACTTTCTAAGTGGTTGATAATTCAAAATCTGTTGAAGGATAAGTTGAGATGGCTGAAGCAAGGGCAACTGGCAAGGATAACAATGGTGCATCCAGGCAAGCGATTATAAAGGAGCTGAGCAAGTCTTTTCTGCCGGAGTCAAAGTTTACTTCGAAGTTGGGCAAGCTGGCGGATACAAACTTGGGCTCCGTCAACCTAGAGACTTTCAAGAATCGAATGCTGGGGATTGGTAATCATGGACCTTCGAACACTTCGCACAACATTGTTTGAAGCGGGTTATATGCAGCTGCTGGTTTCCCACCAGCCATTCAGTGTTCGGAGCTGATGATGGAGTGCACCAACTGCTATGAGAAGGATCACAGATTGATCATGTCACCAGATGGACAAGTGCTCGCCAACCTCACTCCTGCTACCATTGGTGAAGCCTTTGGAATCCCAGTGCATAGAAACATGATTTACAATTCGAGGGAGCGAGCTGAGCGAATGTATGCTTCTGCATTCGAGAGATGCATGGAGACGATCAATACTCACTGGATGAGCAACCCCAAGCCTTCTCGTACGAAGCTTTCGAGACAAATCATAGCAGATGACTTGAAGCAGGAATACTGTGATCTCATTATGATGCTGAGTTGAGTTGGAGGCTGCCCACAGTCATTTATTTTTGAGCCATGGATGTTCTACTACATCAACCTCGTGCTGGAAGGAAAAGACTACGTCAACTGGGCCGAGATGATCAGTGACAATTTGCACAAGCAGCTCCTGAGCTTGAGAAGAACGAAGACATTTTACATGGGCTCTTCCATTGTTTACATGCTGGCCCGTATGACGAGATATAGAGGAATTTCATATAAGGAACCTGTTGGTTGTGGCTCTCACCATTTTAAAATTCATGAGGCTTGTCCGCAGTTGCATTTGACAAGTACTACCTATTACAAGCGCGTCAATGACGCCTTCACCATGCACATCACGAGATTGCTTCAGGAGCGGATGCATCACAGGATCTCGAGAGAAGCCCAGGAATTGATTGAGAGGTATGGGTGCTGGTTTATACAATTTCCAAAGTTTTCTTACATAAGGCTGCAAGGATTTTCGTCATATCCATATAGACTGCCTAAGTACCCAACCAACATAATTTTAATGTTAGAGATATCTAGGCAATTGGTTGCCTACGATAAAATTCAGAAGAAAAAGAAGAAGGGAGGTGTTGACTTCCCAATTGTTATGGGCAACTCAGATGAAGTGTGTCCTTCATTACAGGCAGCTAGAGAAGCCGAGAGCGAGCTTCAGTTTTATCACTTTTCATATCACACCAGCCGACAACACTATGATCCGCATAACAACATCAAATGGGTACTGTCAGAGGAATTTAAACATAAGCCAAATATTGAGGATTATTGGGCTGATGCATCAGATGAGGCTGAAGTCAGGAAAATAGTGTTTTCTAGGTTGCCAATTAACATGATCAGGGAGTGTGAAGTTGTTCCGGTACTAGACCAGGTGAATGAGGACATGGACGTTGTCCATCCAGATTATGCAGCAGTGAGAGATACTCCACTTCCACTCCCAGATTGGTCAAAACCAGAGGTTGCTGACTTGGACACGCTTTCTATTCCGGTTTTGACATTTACCAGAGCATGGGTTGACAGCGTGTGAGTAGATTGAAGAGTAGGTCGATTGCTTTGACTTACAATTTGATGGGAGATCACAGGACACCCACCACTGGCAGGAAGAAACAAATCACACGAGGTCCGGAGTCTAGAAGGAAAGAGCTAGTTCGGCAAGAGCCCGTTCAGCCGGAACCTCCAAGAGTTGCAGTTGAATCACCCACGCCATTGGAGACACGTTCTCCAAGCATACAGGAGGTTTCTTTATTTGCTGATCAAAGAAATGCATTGAATCAAAAAAGCTGCAGAAAATAATCGCCACCACCAGAGACAGTTGGCCAGAGCGTCAATGCACCGCTAGGGATGATCAACAAGATGATGAGGGGACTACTACTAACCCCCTCAGTTTCAGCAAGAATTAGAGACGCTTTGGAGGACGATGATGATATAGTTTCAGGAGATACTCACCACTTGAGGACTATGAGCCCACTGATATGAAGTTGAACAAGTCCGTGAAGTAGAGGCACAAGAACAAATGCCATTTGATATACAGTATACAAGACCTGATTACCTGTAGATAGATAGGATGAGAAGAAGCCCCAGCGAAGAGATTGATCCAGCAGTTGAAATGGAAGAGTTTTTGAACAAGATCAACGCACCTCCACAGAAGAAGAAAGCACAAAAATTTTCAAAGATTTCTACTAAAGAAGATGGATCTCGCACCCTTCACGTAGCCGTGCCACAGGTTGATTGTGACCGAGATGAAGCAGTACCCGAAAACTACGTGGTCACAACTTTGGAGTTAGGACGCCCCACAGGTGCCCAGATTGTAGAGGAATGTGATAACTCCTATCAAGCCCTCAAGGATAGATTTTTAAAAAGGAAGGAAAGTACAAGAAGTTGAAAAGAGAGCATAGGGCTTTGATAGGATATGTGCAACAGTTGTCTCGTCCTCGTGGGCAGGAGATTCCAGCGATAGAACTTCCGGTTGACATACCTAGAGAGTCAATCAGTGGCTTGTTGGAGTTAGGGAAGATGGCACAGGAGGCAGATAAGTGGGTCACGGGAGTTCGTGTTGAGACAAAATTTTTTATGGAAGACCTTGCTCTTGCTTTTCAGCAGGCTTCTGGTATTTTGGCATGGATGGAGGCAGTTGATCAGGCCTAGGGTGATGCTTCTGTTTATCAGAGCAAAGTTATTCAACGTCTTGAGGCATTGAGACATGTTCCTTTGCGGTTGCTAATTGATGGAGGGGTCATTTAGGAGAATGACAGGTATGATTTTTCTAGATGGTATTCTTCAGCAATCACAGGAGGTGGTTTCTTCGATGCAGCACAGGCGGATTCAACTAGAGTACGGAAGGCTATGGACAATATCATCGATGCAGTCCAGAATACTTTCGAGGCCATATTTGCTAGGCGGTTGAATCCAGATGAAGTGAATGTTGATAATTTGAGGGGTAGGCTGGTGCCTTTCTTTTCAGAGGTGAAGACCTTCGTACAAGATGATTTTGAAAACACTTCTACTTTCTCCAGCTTGATCCAGAGCACGTAGGATTCCTTAGTTGCTTGGAGAAAATCTTGTGCAAGGCATGAACCGTCAGTCACGGTGTTAGAGTTCCAGCTTGATTGCATTCCACCTATTTCAGTTCAGGAGGTTGAGGCTGTGCTTGGCAGGTTCATCGAGTTTGCAGCCAGGGAGAAGGAGAACGGGAATGCACTACTAGACGACAATCTTCTAGAAGACTGATTGTGGGCATTCATTGCCTTTACTATTTTGGGAGTGAGTGGGAATCTTTGCTCATTTATTGCACCACTCCCCATTCTGGCAGTTTTTAGGGTTAGGGCTGAGGTGGCTTAATCTTAGCCACTCTTTTGATTGTAATCTTAGCCGTCCATTGGACTGGGCTATCTATAAAAGGGGGAGTCCCCCTCATTTGTAATTCATTAGATTTGGAGATCAGACTAGAGAGTAGAGCAGAGTAGACATTTTGCTAGATAGTTTAGCATAGTGTGGAGAAGAAAGAAAGTTTTCCCTTTGAAAACTTTTGTAGAGATTGTTGTGTAAAACTTTCATGATAATAGATCTTTTCATTGATGGTGGAATTCATCTTTGTCATGGATAGCTAGCAAGGTCTCTTCATCCTTTCGGATCCAAGTAGCATAAAGTAGCATAATTTTTATCTCATACAAGTAGTTTACTTTGATGTGTGGTGTTTTATTGAGGTAGCTTCATTTCATTCCATACCACTAGCAGCTTGTTGATGACAAGTTCGCCTTGCGTGGTCTACTGGAAATCATATGGAGTTTAACTTCGATTGTGATTTGTATACTTGTATGTGTCGTCCTGATGGTATATGTATGCTAAATTGTAATCTGAATATCTTTTGCTATACCTTTGAAGATTGCACCAATTCTGCTGAAGCTGTCCGATGGGAGGCTAGGTGAAATTCGGTCGAAGTCCGCTGAAATCGAGCTCCACATATCTTGCATTTAGAATAGAATATAAGTTTCTTAGGCCCTACATTCATTTACTTTCCGCACATTTCTGGTTAGCTTTAGGAAAACGTACTTATTGCTAAATCATCCACATTGCACAAATCCCTTCCAATTATCCATCTACTGTTAACTGCAAGAATCCTGAACAATTGTGTAAGTCCCCTCGTGAAAACAGCAATTCACATCAAACCAACTGAGGGTATTCTAAGTATTTCGGAACCTTGGAGTTGAACGTGCGAACTTTCTCGCAATCTTAGCGCACGGAATACTTTGATCAAGAGAGAACGGAGTAGCCTTCGGACTATTTTGTTCTGCTGATTGGTGCGGTCATAAAAATCACATCAACAAGACTTTGAAGAAGTGTTATCATTAATGCATTTAAGGTTCGCTTCAAGGAGAAGTACTATTTCTCATTGTATGAGACTCGGCCTATTCTAGGGCCTGATTTTTTATGTAGTTTCTGCACTTATTCTTTTGATATATAAGAGAACATTTTTGCTGGGTTTTTCTCCCTCAAGGAGGAGGGTTTTCCCGGGGTAATCACTGTGTTCATAGTCTATTGTGTTGTATTTTCTGCTTGTTTACATTTCTAATCTAAAATCTAACATTAAGGACACAATATAAATATCGATTGAAGCTTAGTATAAGTTTTAAGTCATGAAATGTTATACTCTATATGAAATTATCCCAATAAATGTTTCCCCATTACTAGGTCTAAGATTGAAATAAAAAACATTTGGCTAAGATATGACATCTTGTTTTGATAAAGTTTTTCAAACAAAATTGATATGGTTAACTTTTTAATATTTATTATCAATTTCAATATTATGTCACATGAGACCAAAAGAGAGGTATGCCATCACACCTTTACAATGTACTCTTTTGCTGAGGCAGGAATAATTTCTGAGCCAAAGTCATTTGCAGTAGGAAAGCGCCATCTGAAATAAAAGCAATAAGTTAAGGATCTCTTAGAAAAGTAGTGCATTAGAAACTAACTTTAGTCTTTCTTCCTTACTTCAAAAAGTAGTGCATAAAAGATGAACCACAACATTCATTGGAGAACCTACATCAATTTGGAAGACATAAATAAAGAATTGGTAAATTTCATTTTGTTGCAAAAAAGCATGTTTGATCAAAATGCATCTAAATACTGAATCCTATCACAAGAGAGCTCCATAATGTTTTTTCTAGAAAGAGAAATACAACAAAATTTGAGTTCTTGAATACATGAAACATAGACATTAATCACATTTCTCTCCATCCACTCTGAACACTTGATCCAATGTATGACAGGAATGAATGCATTTTGCTTCAGTGAGCTGGTTTCTGATATGTGAGAATATTTATACATATCTATATGATCTTTGTACCATTAATATCATACACATTAAAATAAATAGGCATAAATGCTTAGGATTGTTGTCTCAACTTCTGCCATCTATCACCACCTTTGCACATGAAGACTATAGACCGTTGTGCATCAATCATGTAAGGGATCATGTCTTGAATGTGAAAAAGCCCATATCATTCTATTAAAGAATGATTGTCGACCACTTTCTACTTGTCAGCGATCAAATATATTTTTATTTTCAGCATGTTCTTTGTATATTATTATGAAATTCAAGAGTATCACATAATTGCAATTATTGACACATAAGGGTTTGAATCAAACCATAGAGGCCATATAATCAAAATGTAATGTTCACATTTTTTGGTCATTCCAACATCTTTGAAAGTTCCAACTTTCTTAGAGAGCACCGACCTTTTCCAAACGGAGTTCAGATAGGGGTGTTGTGTTTAGGAGATCAAAATGAGTTTGTTGATTCTTTCCAGGTGCAATTTTGACATTTCGGCTACATTCCAAACTTCTTCAAAGAATATTCTATTTTTGGAAAATATCAATTTTAATTAAGTTGGATCTCCAGTGAGTTGTTGAGTTTGTTGGCATAATCAGAATTCACTTTTGGGCTAATTAAAATATTAAATAATTAATATTTTTGTCAAAAGGTGAATTTAATGACAACTTATATTTAATTATTTATAAAAGTGATTTAAGGCTCAAAAGAAAATAATAACAAAATAAAGTCACTTATTTGGAGCTAAACGTTTATTATTAAAAATTAAATTAAAATTATTATTTGAAATTATTTTGATTTAACATCCCCAGATTGGTATTGGCGACGGCGACTGGATTCGCCAATCTTAACGATTGGCGATTTACACCAGAATTGTTGCACCAATTGAGGCCAGCTCATGGCACGCCCGTCCGTTCAGTCGGCGACCACTTTCATAATGAGATTTCGCACCCCGACGCCCAAACACACAAATACTCACCGCTCTGCGCGCTGCATGGCTCGCGGTGCCAAGGCGCCGGCCCAAACATCCAAGTAAGTTGGGGATTGTTTCAAATATTCAACGCTGCTGAAGGGATAATTTGGGAATTCAAAGTATACGGATCATAGAGTCCTAAGGGATAGACTGCTCATCTTTTCTGCCAACTATACAAAGGTTAAAGGCACCAAAAAAGAGATCACTTAGTATTGGAAGTTCCATTGGGTTATAAAAAGGAGGTCTCCTATTCCAACAAGGACTGTCAAAAAGCGAATATTGGATGATCATTAAGTCAATAGAAGTTGAAGAATATGCCAACCGCTCCTTTTGGAGTCAAGAAAATGGAGGTATAAAGGAATTGAACTTTGTTTGGAAGGTATTGCAGGATCAAATTCCCAAGTGCAATCATATTTTAATATTTCAGGTAGTCTAAAGTGGGACACTGCCAAAACTTGAGTGTACTGGGGTCCTTCCAACCTGGTCACCCTCTTGTTTGGGGTCTCTACATGCTTCTTTTTGGAATGCAGCACCTTGGAAACTCTACATTTTAATTATTAAAGCTAGCTGCCCAGTTTGGAAGTATTCTGGGATACATACTTGTTGTTCTGGACAGTAATGTTGTTGTGACAAGAGTTCACCAGGTCAAATCTGCCACTCCAGGAGCTGTTCACACTTCTACATCAGCGTGGTTCCCTCTGCAAGCAATCTTGGCATCATTATGAGGATAGAGATTAAATTTTCTTATTATCTGTAAATCTGTTTTTTAATATCAGCAATATTGGAGACTCATTCTACATAAATTTTGGGTATCAAATGAAGGCACCAACTGTTTGAGAAAATGTCAGTGTGCAATTATTGAATGTTGTAATAATTATATGATTGATTTATGATTTGAATCCATAGTTGTGGCTACTTTACAAATACTCCATAATGAATTGCATGCAAAGTGTTTGACAAAATGCCCATAAGTTAAATAAATCAGAATATTGCAAGTTTGGGGGTAAAATTTGTGTTAGAGTCTTTACAATGATATTAGGGTAGTGTATCTTGCAAGCAAATAGAGTTAACAATGAGAAGATCATTTTCAGATTGCTTCCAATTAGTGACCTATTGTACCCAAAAATTAAATTTTTTGTTTCATTAAGGCATTTTGGTAAAAATGGTTGTTGTACCCCAAATTAAATTTTTTGCTACACTTAGACATTTTGGGGAAATGAGTAAAATTATTGTCAAACTTGTCAAAAAAGGTCAAAATTGGGGTTTGCATGTCTTGCATGAGGGTCAAAAACTTGAAATTTTAAAAATATGATGATCCGGGTCTGCTCAGAGTGACCAAGTCTACAAATCCTAGATCTCAATTTTTCGACCCTAAATTTTAGGAAATTTTCTATTTTTAGAAACTTTCTAAAAATAGAACTTTTTTTGGGGTTTTCAGGGTTTCTTTCGAAATGGATGTTGGCAAAATTTTCTAAAAATAGAAAGTTTGGCTTCTAAGGTTCAAACTAATTTTGATTGGTCGAAAATACTTCCTCATCAAGCTGGTGCAGTCAGAGTCACAAAAAGATCAGTTTTGCCCTAGTGGGTCTATTCTGCTTTCTCCAAAGCTTTTTCAGGAGCTCCAAGGACATTAATGGAGGTCAGTCAACTGCCAGGTATCAGATTCAAACATTCAAGCACTGAAGAGAAGATGAAAATGATGAACAGGAACGCAGAACGAAGAATGGAGAATGGTAGTTGAAGAATCTTGAAAACTGAGAAAAATGGTTAAGTTTGGAAGCTTCAAGCGCCCCAACTTAGTCTAGGCGCCCAAACACTCATGCCTTAGAAAATTCTTCATCTCCAGCAAGTGAGGCAAAGGCAAGAAAGTCGAACGAAGGAGAAAGTTGAAAATTGCAAAATAAAAACTAAGTCTGCCAGCCATGGGCGCCCCAGAAGGAGATAGGCGCCCAACTTTTCAGGAAATCAAATGATGAAATTAGGGTTTGTGCTCCCAGACAATGTTGCTCAAAATCTTCTCAACTCCGCAATGAGTCCATCAGCACGGTTATCCAATCAATCAGTCATCCGGAATTGAAGATCAAATGGAGAGGTCTCAACCAAGAAGTAGAATGCAAATCATGAAATCATCCAAAAATATTCCAAGTCTGGAGAACTTGGGCGCCCTAAGAGAAGATAGGCGCCTAGGGTTTTGAAGCTCCAAATCCAGCAATTAGGGTTTGCAAATGTGCTCAATCTCTGCAAGATTCTATCAGCTTTGCAGTGGATGTCTTCATCAGATCATTAGACTTGTTAATCACCGACAAATACAAATCAAACTGAAGGTATAACATGAAGGTTCAAACTTGAAGGTTGAAAATCAAGCAAAAATGGTTAAGTCTGGTAATGGTGGGCGCCCCAAAAGGAGATAGGCTCCCAAACTTTTGAGGGCCTAAATGGATGAATTTGCAGATGAAGCCTCCAGCATGACTTCTTCAGTTTTGAAGCGGCTCTCTAACGCAATCATTAGCACGTTCATCGGAGTTGGCAGTCATCAGATGTCAAAGGTGGAACAAAAGGAAAAACATGAGCAAAATATCAAAAGTCAAAAGCAAAGGTGAAGTTTACAGAATAACTTATAACTCTAGAGGAGTTGGGCGCCCCAGCTAGCCAAGGGCGCCCAAGCTTTTGACCCCCAAGATGCAGCTTTCAGGAGATGAAGCCTCCAGAGAACCCCCCATAGTATCCTTCGAGCTATCTGTTGATGTGTTTTTCGTGACCACACTAACGCAGAATAAAGTCGCCAACGACTACCCTATTCTCTCTTGATCAAAGTATCCAGCACGCTAAGATTGCGGGAGAGGTCGTGCGTTCAACTCCAAAGTTCCTTCAATGCGAATAGTCTCAGTTGGCTCGATGTGATTTGTTGGTATTTCAAGGGGACTTACGGAATTGTTCAGTAGCAGAGGAAGGGGGTTTTCATAATTCGACAGATTTATCAATGAAGCACGGGTTTCCTATTCTAACCAAAAAGTACCGAATTTAGATTGGTTGTAGGGTTTAGAGAGTCTAAATCTATTCTAAGTGTGGGATATGGAGCTCAACTTCAGCAAACTTCAACCAAACTTCAGCTTTTCCGCCTCGACAGCTCTTTACCGAGTCGGTGCAATCTTCGTGGGAGATGACTAAAGATGTTCAAACCAATTAATTTGACATGAAGATACCATTACAACGACGCATATCATCATTCAAACTGTGATTGAAGTTAGGCCCACAACGTTTCCAGTTGACCACACAAGGCGAACACACCATCAATGAGCCCGCTAGTGGTATGGATAAGCGAAGCTTGCTTAGATCAAACACTACATTCCATTATTACTATCTACTTGCATAAAATGAAATTACGCTACTTTACGCTACTTGAAGTAGAAGGGATGAAGAACCTCGCTAGCTATCCATAACAGCATCTAATTTCACCATCAATGAAAAGATCTTTTATTATGAAAAGTTTTACATTAACACTTGTAAAGTTTCTAAAGGAAAACTTTCCTTCTTCTTCAACTAATTCATTCATCTATACTAAGCTACTTCTAAGTTGTCCCTCTACTCTGCTGGCCCACTGCCCAACTAGTGCCTATTCTAACTGTACAAATGAGGGGATGCCCCTTTATATAGCTGGCCAAGTCCAACAGACGACTCAAATTACAATCGGCTGGATGGCCCAGATTGTGCCACCTCAGCCCTAAACAAGATTCACCCTAAAAACCGCCACCAAGAGGAGTGGGGTAATAAATGAGCCATTAATGTCCATCATCCGTCTAGAAGATTCCAATCCAGAGGCGCGTTTGCACTGTTCTTGTTCTTGACTGCAGACTTGATTAAACAGCTTCAACTTCTGGCATGGCAGGTACATTCTCATTCTGGAATTTCAAGTCTGCAACTTCTTTCTCTTGCTTGACGATGATTTTTCCCCTTAATGTTGTTCAACTTTTCAATGCCTGATCCTGAAGGATTTTCCAGTCTTGAACTCGTACATTTCTTCTTCGCCATCTAGCTATCTAAATTGAGTGCACATTAGGTTATTCCAACACTTAGCCGTTTTCTAACATCTTCCTTCATGATCTATCATCTTGGACTATTTACTTCACCACCGCCTGGTCTCGACGTTCCTCTTGCAGAACAAGCCAAGAGGAGAACATCAAAACACTTCATCATATAAACTTACCTTACCCGATTTTCATACTTCAACCTCCAAGGGTTCATCGTTTTTTTTCTCTAACCAACTTCATCCTCAAATTCTTCATGCCTTAGCCAAATTTCCAACCCATCTTATATTCTGCTTGGGCGTACTTCACTCTGATATTTTATCCAACTCAGGCTCGAGAAAAATGCTTTCATTAGGAATTTGATCAAAAATTATCTAGATGCCCAACTTCAAATTCATTCGCCAAGGCGACATATTTCAACATCCTTTTCCTTTCTTGCCTTAGAATTTTTTTTCAACTTTTACTTAGGAAATTCATTATTTAAGTGCCCATCAAAAATCTCCATCCTGAAGGCTTCGGCGAACTGTGGAAGACTTTGAAATCCATTCCTTGTTGAAGATCTTCAATACCCAGAAGAAAATTTCTTTCAGAACTTGTCGAATTCATGGGTATACAACGAACGGGTTCATTTAATTTTCTTGAATTTTAAACCTTAGAAAAAATAATTTTCATCAATTTACTCTAGTTCTTCATCCCTGAGCGTATTCCTGCTTTGACTTGAAATTTTTTTCATTGACCCTGTGCGGCTAGCATTATCTGACTTTCTCTTAGGCAATCTTGCTTGTTTCTCGAGAAATTTCATCACTTCAAGTCTAGGCGTAATTTTGTTAACACTTAGAAAAATATTTAAATTCCGTCAATGTTAGGCCTCAAGAAGGAATTTTCCTTAGAAAATTTTTATTCCTCCTCATTCATCTTGCCTGTGAGGAATTTTTATCAACTCATTTAGAGAAATTTCTTTCAAATGCTTTGAGTGCATCTTGTATGTCATGGAGGATATTTTAAATTTCAACACCTAGCACATTCTCCATCTTCACCTTAGGCGCACCTCACACTTAGAAGAAATTACTAGCCACACCTTAGCCAATTTCACCTTTCATTCATCCAACCTTGAGCGCATTTTATATGTTGAGGTGGACAAACGCCACTGCCTTGACAATATTCACCATTTCATCTTCTAACATGGGCGCATTCAAGGTAGGGAGAAGAAAGTCAACACTAAAGTATTCCCATCTTGTATAACGCCTTGGCAACCTTTTATTTGTCTTTATCCTTACTTTGTCTTCACATGGCTTCCTTTGGGCGCATTCAAAGGGTGGTGGTGGCTAGTCAACATTTGGAAAATCCCTCCTAACTTGCATGGGCGCATATTACATGCTTAAGAAGATGGGCACATTTTATACATGATGAAGGATGAAACACCTTTGACTCCTTGACTTTCTTGTAGCATGGGTGCATTTTGAATGTGATGAGGGATAAAGCTTCTTTCCAACGCTTTGACCTTTTGACTTGTTTTGTCCTCACATGTCTTCACTTAGGCGCATTTTGCATGTCCAAGAGGATGAAAGTTTCAACGCCTTTGCTTTGACTTTTCTTCCTTGCTAATCTTGGGCGCATTTCTTATAGTGAGGTGGATAAAGTTTTAAAATTTTGTCTTCTTCCTTGTCCTTGCATGGGTGCATTTTGATGGGTGAGGAGGATATTTCTTATACTTAGAAACTTTTTGCATGCCACTACCTTGAGCTGGGCGCATTCTAGCATGTGTGTAGGATGAGCTTAATACTTAGAAAATTTTCTTGATGCCTCTTGTAGCTGGGCGCATTTAGGCTAGGGAGCTGGATGAAACTCATGCCTTAGCAACTTTTGCATGATATTACCTTGAGGTGGGCGCATTTGGAGGTGGCAGGTGGATAAACTAACACTTAAAATATTTTCATCACCTTATTTCTCCTTGGCAAGTTGGGCGTATTTTACATGTCTAGCAGGATAAACTCCAGACTTAGCAATTTCCTCAGCTACTGCCAACTTCTTCGTGTCCTGCTATTTATAGTAAGTCTTCTGATTTCCATACTTCTGAAGCTCGGATCAATTTGAGATTTTGAGCATTGGACCTTCATGACCTAGTTAGCCTGTTTATACTGCCATCTCGTGCTAACATGCTAAAAATAGCATGTTTCTGAAGGTGATTTACTATTTATAGCAACTGCCTGTTTTTGAGACCTCCACAACTCCGTTTGACTTGAAATTCTAATGGCGTGCTCCTCACCACGTGACCTACCTGTTGACACCGACGCCTGCTGCTGATTTACTATTTTACGCTTAGAAAGCCCTTTACTATAAATAGTAAGTGCTCCGCTTATTCTCAAATTTTAATGGCGGATAGTTTGAAAGAGGCCGATCGCGTAGTGATACACCGTTTTGAAAATTACATTTTATCCTCATTTTGGGTCCCTAAGTCGGAAACCCTAATCCGAATTTGCATGCATATCAAATGACCTCCTTTGACCTCGCTTTTGTTGCACTCTATTCTCGCTTCGCGGATTCCTGGCGCGCCAGGAAGTGGTCGCCAGAGTGCATCCGGGCTAAAAAATAGCAAGGTCAAGAAGTGGAGTTTATCCTGCTTTGCATGTCACCTCATCGCGAAGCTCTCGAAAAACCCATAAGGAATATGCAGACATGCAAAGAAAACCCTGACATGCAAACCCTAAAAATAACCTTTGAAGGCTGAACTTTGAAAGTTATCATCTTGCTTTGCATGTTATACCATCGCGAAGGTCTCAGAAAACCCAGAAGGAATCTCCAGACAAGCACTGAAAAACTCTGTGTATAAACCCTAAAATCTGCTTTGGAAGCTGAACTGCTAAAAATAGCAAGTTGTCCATTTTGGCTCAAAATTTGCAGACGAGCAGCTTGATGTGTTCTGGATGTAGTGTGACTGTTGAAACTTCGAGAATGCTGAAGGAACGCTCTGAATTGCACACTTACTAAAAATAGTAAATTGCCGGAATCTGATGAAATTTCAGTGGAAACCTGCTGGAAGCATACTGATAGCAATGTCAATCTCTATTTTCAATTTACTCACCTCGCTTGACCACAAATTGGTTGGAAAGATCAAAACCCTAATTCTATGGATTTAGCCAAAATTTCACGTTAAGGTTCAACAACGGGCACATCCTGGAAAGACAGACAGAGAGAGAAAGACAACAGGAAAACAAACTAAAAATCAAGCCAAAAGTTCGAAACGAAGCAAAAATTAGGGGGTCCCCATTTGCAATGGGGCGATGTGTGAAAAAGGTCACAACACTATCTAGTGAATCTAATAGTTTGTCAATTGGATCATTCTAACTCTCGAAATCACGAATTCATCAGAAGATCAAGGGAAGCAAGCAAGAAATTGGAAAATATGAAAAAATGACTAACTTTGGTGATCATGGGCGCCCCAACTAGCTAGGGGCGCCGAAACAGTTGAAGGATCAGAATCAGTTTTTAGGGTTTGGCATCTCTAGAATAAACTTCGTCAGATTCACTCAGGCTCCGCGATGGATCATACTGCCAAATCACAAGATTCACTGAGCACCTGGAATCAAGGATCAAATTGAGGTTAAAATCAAGCAAAAGTTGAAAATGGTGAAAATTTGGCTAAGTCTACCAAGCAAAAGTGCCCCAGTCCAAGAGAGGCACCCAAGAATCCATGCCTTAGTCAAATTTTTGAATTTCATCCTCCAACAATCCAAACAATGTCGACATTCGATGAACCTGCTCAGGATTGGATGCAAAAGTTTTAAAGCAAAAAGAAAGCAGATCTTTCTCAACCTTAACTTATTTAAGAGAGCTTTTGTCTTTCATTATTCATTTTTGCAGGTTGGCGTCAAGAGGAAGAAGACTCTCCCTTTTCTCTCAACGAAGATTTGAAGATCCAAAGAACATGCTTTCTCGGTGTTCTTTGTGGTTTCAAGATCAGTGAGCAAGGAGGAACACTTTTTTTCAGGCTCCAAACTTCTAGGGCGTTGCTTTTTCAAAACAACCACTCAGCTTTTTCCATTTCTGAGCACATGAGTCTCTCCGCTTTTTCATCCTATTGAACATTGGGAAATTTTTCCCTTTTCTAGAAACTGCTTTTTGGCCTCTTTTTCAGGATGGATTTAGCTTTTTCAGTTTCTGAGCATCTTGGTTTCTCCGGAACGTGATTTTCTACAAAACCTAGGTCCCATCTTTTTTTGGAGAAATTGCTTTTTCAAGGTGTTGTACCCAAACCAAATTTTTTGCTTCATTAAGGCATTTTGCTTAAAAGAGTCTAAACTTTGTTAAAATGATGTCAAAATACAGTTTTTGGGCAAGTCAAGTATGGACTTTGGTCAGTGTCATGTCAGTCGTCAACAGCAATTGGTGAGCACCTGGAGGTCAGAACCTAAACCTAGGACTCAGAGCGAGATATATCATGATGGAGAAGTGCTTCACGACGAAATTATACTACTGCATGGTCAATTTAGTGGCCAGAATGGTAATTATAAAGATCAAATAGACAATGATATTTAGCAGAAAGAAAATCTGCACCCCTGTAGCCCAAGGGCGCCCTTCTTTTGGAAGGCCCAGATCTTGTTGCATGTGCTTGTAAATACATTCAATCTCTTTAGAATTAGCCTAGCTTTCCGATGAGCTATCCAGCGAAGTCATCCGAGTTGCATAACTCCAACGATTGAGGTCAGAAGCTGAAGGTACAAGAGGATGCATGTCACAGAGGATTGTCAGTTCACAGCTTTCTGCACCCCTGTAGCCCAGGGGCGCCCTTGAATATGACTCCTTAGATGATTGAATTTGCAGATGTCATCTTCCTGAGATCTTTTCTAATCTAGTCTAGCTTCGCAACACACCAGTGAGCCAGTCAATTCGACATTCTGAGTGATCGTAGCGGAGATTTTACCACACACGTAAATCAGAGGGTGGAGAAATATAGTATTACACACCTGTACCTCTGTAGGCCAGGGGCGCCTAGCCTTTAGGCCTACCAGATGGGGATTTTAGCTTTCGCAGTCTTCACAAGACTTGTGCGGAATTACTCCAGCTATCCAACGAGCGCAGCCGTCAGCCTTCGGGGTTTGGCAAACGCTCGTACGTGCGAGGTCTGTGTAGAACACCGAAAAGTGAAGACAGCCGGAAAAATGACCAAGTATAGAGCGTATATTTCACCTTCGAAAAGGCGCCCTTCTCTTTGAGGTCTTAGAAGCAGTTTTCTCGCTTCGTCGCCTCCAGAGACATCTTTTGTAAGTTGATCTAGCTACGCAGAGAGATAGATGGATCGGAGCACTCCAACTCCTAGTGTCAAGGGTCAAAGTAGGGTATCCGGATGAAAGTTACACTTTTGACAAAATGGTGTTTGCGCCTTCACAGGCTAGGGGCGCCCTGGTTTTTGGGGTCCTCAATGCAGCTTTCAAGCGCCTTACATACAGTCATTGGATGCGGAACACTTCCAGTCACGCAATGAGCCTATCATCCAATCCGTGGGGTTCATCCTTCACCGGTAATGACAGTTTGAAGCATCAGATGGCAAAACGGAGAAATGGCCAAGTCTGGTGACCTTGCATCAATTTAATCAAAGGTGCCTAATTTTTTAAGGTGTCAAACGTTGATTTTAGCAGTTGCAGCTCCCAGCAGACATTTCATCCTTGCTCTGCAGGCTTTGCGATGGATATCCCAGCTTGGTCTTAGCATCACTCAGTCACTCGAAAATCAGAGCTGAACATGGTCAACTATAACTTTGCAGTCAGCTATAAAGTAGGAAGTTAGCGAAAAATCTCATAACTTGTGCAAATGGACGCCTGGAGGGTCAAATGAAGACTTTTCGGAATCAGTGAAGTTTGTCAAATGCATCCAGATGTTGTGCTTGTTTGCTAACTAATTAAAATAATATTTAATATTTATTTTGCATGCTAAGGCATTAAATGGAGATTTTGGCGCCTTTTTGATGCTGGGTTTCAATTTGCATGTAAAGCAAGATGAATATTTTATTATTATTTTGTAATCCGAGACTCTGAGTCAGTATCAGTTCAACTGGAGGGGGTCCAATCAGATAATTTTTTTCACAGTTGGGATTTTAAATCTTGTAGTCATGCTTTTATGGTGCGAATTTGCTCTATTTATGCAAGCATGGCGTCCATTTTCAATTCATCCAGCTTAGCAGAGGCGAATTTTCTCTTCAGAGTTGGGAAAATTTTCATCAACAATCAATTTCGAAGACATCAAAACATTTCTTTTGCAAGTACAAGTCCGAATTCATCAGCATAATTCAAGAGAAATTGGCGATTTTAGCAGAAGAAAAAGCATCAAAATCTCAATCTTCTGTCTCAAATTCCATTCGCATGTTTGAAGAAAAGGCAAATTTTGACAAAACAAATCTTCTGGGTTTATTCAGCATAGCTTCCTCTACAAAACCCATGTGTCAGAATTTTTCAAGAAAATTTACTCCAGAGCATCGATTCTCGAAGCTCTGATTTTCTTAATTGAAATTCCTTTGCATGGTGAAGTAGAAGTCCAATTTTCGCAAATCTGACATTCTGGGTTGTCTTAGAATCATTTTCTGGACAAAACCCATATTTCAAATTTTCTCGCAAAAATTGCCCCTCACAGCTCCTGTTGCCCCTAGTTGCTTTTTTTGGAAAAGCTCTTGCATGTCAAGCTAAACGGTGTTTTTTCGCAATTTTGACATTGTGGGTAGTCTTAGAATCATTTTCCGGACAAAACCAATGTTTCAAAAAATTTCGTGAAAATTGCTCTCCGACAGGCTATTTTTAGCCTCAGCAGGGTATTTTTAGCTTTCTAGAAAAGTTGTCAGAATATAGCCGTGTTCACAATCAACAGGCGATTTTTTCAAAATGCAATTCACACAGATTGAATTCAAGACCAAATCGGTCTTAATTCAAGATTTGATCAGAAAAGCTGAGACCGATTTGTATCAAGTGCATTTAGAGGGTTGACAGGGGTAGTCACTCAAATCCATATGATTGCATGCCTCGTATGGCCGATTGTCTTCCAAAGCCGGTTTAGAGGGTTGATACCATTGGAATTTTGCGTGTGCAGCAAGTTCATTTGCATTTCTCACAACCAAAGTGTGCACAGTCAAACCTCGCAGTTTCGTCAGGCAACACTCTTTCATTAAGGAAAAGCGTCAGAGACATCAAGCTACAAAAGAAATAGTGGCCATCACTTCAATTACGGAGCCGCCAGAGTTACCAGTCAGTGAAATGCTAGTTTGAATGTGCAAAGACTGCCAAGATTGCTCAAGTTGCTGACAAGCAGTGAATTGTGACGACCTTTACATGCTGATGCAGTCAACAACCTCATGGAGGGGTTTGGTTGCTTGAGATCACAACCAGTAGACTTCAATTCCCACCTTTCAGGATAGATATCAGACACAACAGTTAACTCGACGCTTCTTTCTGAGTTAACTCGTTCCACATCTCATTGCATGTCTATCTTGGAATTATCTATGTACACTTGGAGTTTCATTTAAGGTTTCCGTTAACTGATGGTAGTTTTCTAGTTAACTTTGCTTTCAATAAGGATGTGCATGCTTGCACATTGTCCATTTAGATTAGATGTACCGGTTAACTAATGGTAGCTTTCCAGTTAACTGTATAGTTTGCTTTATTAGGGTTTAGGAATAAATCTTGCATACGTTGCAAGATTGTAGTTGAATCAAGGTGATTTTAGGGTTCCCTACACCTTTGATGTCTATAAATAAGAGCTTTTGCTCATTTGTACATAAATTTTGCGTGATAGCATACATGTGCCCACCTTGCCTATAGTATTGCTATTTTGTATCTGTTCACGAACTTTTGCACGAGAGTAATATATGTTGTGCCCACCTTGCCTGTAATATTGCTTATTTTATATCTGTTTGCGAGTATTTATTATGATAATGAATTGTTATGCCACTTGGGTTTCATGCAATTATTATGGTGTATGCTTATCTTAGTTAGATATAGTGGCTAGTTCGATCATAAATTGTATGCGTGTTTCGTCTTTGCAATTTACTGTCCTAGTTGGCTATCCTTTGTGTTGCGTTTCTAATAAGCCTATTCAGATTGAGCAAATAGTTGTGCCCACCTTGCCTTCACGTTGAGAATCTGTACTTAAAGCTTATCGTATGATGTGTGATAATAAACCTATTCAGACAAGAAAATAGTTGTGCCCACCTTGCGTTCACGTTGTGAACCTATACCCGGTTTATCGTATATTTGTCGTTTCCAATAAACTTCTTCCCAACCGAGCAAATAGTTGTGCTCACCTTGCCTTCACGTTGTGAAACTGTATCTGAAGTTTATCGTATAGAACATTCTTGCTCCATTTCCTCATGCTCTGTTTTCTTGAGGGAACTAGATAGATTTAAAGTAGTTAGTTTAGTTGTAGTTAATGATCTGCGAAACCAAAAAATCCTTAGCTGCAACGTTCTTGGTTTTCTTAACCTTGTGCCTCTTCCAGCTGAGAACAGAAAGATAGGACTTAGATTACTTTTCTTTTCAACGCATTCCAACACTATGAGGGAGCTTCCCCTCCTAATTTGAAGAGCACTCATTACACAGTGTGCATAGCTGTCCGTACAAACTTGCACTCCAGAGGTGTTAGTTTTTACGCCAACACAAGGCAAATCAGCATTCTATTTTCAGCAGCACTCTCCACTTTAAAATCAAGAAACAAATCAGTTTTTTGGCGGATGTAGACAAGATTTAAAGCAGCAGTCATCTAGAAGCTTTCTCCATGCTTTCTTTCTATTCTTGTCTCATTCTTATCCACTCTTTGAAGAAGAGAAAGAAAACAAGTTGTAATAGTTGGCGTTTTCCTATTTTTATACTTTCATAGGTGGTTAGATGTTTATCTTGTTTACTTCTAGAAATAAAGCTTGCATGTTGGAAAGCCTTAGTTGTAAAAGCAAGGAGATTTTAGGGTTCCCTACTCCTTTGCTTGTGTATAAATAAGGGCAGCCTTGCCCATTATTTTCTTAACCATGCTTGTTATAGCAAATTGCAAGCCTGTAATGCTGCAAGTTGTTATTCAGTGTCAATTCACTTTGTGTAAGAGCAAGTTTGCAAGCCTCTTTAGCTGCAAGTTATTGTTTAGTTCATGTGTCTTGTGCCCATGTATTCTGGTTTGATGGCTAAATTGTAAGCCTATTTTGCTACAATCCTGTTGTCCCAAAAGTGTAATCTTTTGTTCCTGAAATTTGAGAAAATAAAGTCTTGTGCTTGCTTTGCCGCCCCGATATAAAGTCTCAGATTTCCATTTATTGTGTTATGCTTATGTGATCTTTATTTCAGCTTGCATTGAAAGTAAGTAGATGTGTGTTGGAAAAGAGTTTATTTAAGTATTTTGTCAAAAAATCCTTCCTTGTCCATTTCTAACTCTCTTGCTCAGCGTTTATTTGAGAAGTTAGAAACGTCATTAGAGTAGGCTTAGTCATAGTTGAACTTCCAAAAGAGAAAATCTTAGCTACAACGCTTGAGTTTTATAACCTTGTGCTCTTAGTTGAACAAAAAGATAGGCAAATTAGTTTTAATTTACTTTTTTTTAAGCAACATTAGCAAAGAGGGAGCTTCCCCTTCTAATTCGAAGAGCAGTTTATTTGTGCATAGTTGTCTGTTTCTAATCCACATTCTAGAGGTGCGAATTGAAACACCAACAGTTTTCTAGCGCCCACCATGGAGCACGAGGCATAAAACTTCAAGAAAGCTTACGTTGTATGACACAGGAATGACCATCTGGCACCCTATTGCATGATCCAGCCAAAAGCAATGGGTGATAACAACAATAATGCTGGTAGGAATCCGAGACGTCCACCCCTATTACCTTGGGGTAACAACGTTGGACCTTTGGCTTTGCGGGCAAATCATGAGTTACCTAAAGGGTCGAGGAAGCACTTTCCACGGTTCCACGACAATGGAACTCAACATCCCGATGATCATCTTTCTTCCTTCTCAACGGCCTGCGCCATCTTACACGTGGCACATGAAGACATCGTAGTGCGTCTCTTTGTGGAGACTCTTGGCGGATATCTTTGGCTGGTTTTAATCATTTAGGGCTTGAGATTTATCATAAAATTTGGGGAACTATATAAGGTGAAATTTTGGCAAGATTCAAGCACACTGAAAGGCAGTCATTGGATTTGTTGCTCAACTTGCAAATTAAAGATGGAGTACAACTATGAGAGAAGAAATAAATTATAAAATGCTTATAAAATGTAAATCTGAGCTATTTTCTACAGAATGGAAGTGCAGAAGGTATTATTTAACTGAAACAAATAGATCACAAATGATAAACGTGTACCCGAAAGCTTCCAGATTATTTATTTAAGAAAATAAGTCCAGTTTGCCAGCCAAGATGGTGAAAACTGACAAAATCCAGTGTAGGAAGCTACAAAATGCAATGTCCAGCCTAGAAACTGATGCAGATGGTAGCTATAAGCCATACCGAAAAGAAGCTGAAGAGAAACCCTCAAAAGGAAAGGCGTTTCTCCTAGAAAATCCAAACGCCCTTGCACAAAGAGCCACACACTTCAAGCAATAAGCCAAAATCCTCAACTCAGAAGGTACGGCCATGAAGTAGAGTGTCTGCTAGATGAAGGAAGGACACCATCTCTCAAACCCTCCTGAACTGATAAGGAAACTCAACAAAAACACAAATTTAGCTCAATAGAACCTCTTAATGAAGCTCTCACAAATGCACTAATTCGACTGGTCTCTCACAGTCTCAAAAATGCTCAACATTGAAGAAGATCTCGTTCTCCAATGGAAGAAATTGCTCAAACCCTGGTCATAGAGATTAGCACAGAAGAAAACCCAATTGGCAAAGTCAAATGATCAAGAATAGAGTTTGATTTGCCAAAAATGCTTATATCCTCAAGGGGCATGCATTTCAAGAAGATGACGCTACTTTTCATCATTTAAATCTTTTAAAATATATTTAAGTCACTTTCAATAGTTTGACTTAAATATTTTGGGCGCCCACTTTGAAGATTAAGTGATTTAATTTTAAATCACTTTTCATGAAATATTTAAGTGATGTAAAAAGTATAAAGTCAATTTTGACTTTATAATAAAGTGTTAAGTTAATAATTAACTTAAATCACTTAAATAATCATAACTCTCTCAAAACTCCATATAATTCTGTGCCGTCAGAAACTGGTGAACACTGTGCTACAGATGCCTGCACTGAATCCTATACTGGAATGAAGGAGTGGGAACGTCAATTACCCACCAAACGACCACTAACTCCCTAACCAAGAACTGTCAGCCTACGAGAGTCTGAGTAATAGGCTAACCATCATCAACCAAGATCATGCTGAAAAAGGGGACATTACAGTCCGCCCTCCCTGAAATTGCTTGTCCGCAAGCAATCTCAACAGCAAAGAATCAACCACTCCACCAGGATCCCAACGATAATGTCGTGAAATGTCCCTACTGTCATTAACTGTCTCCTGTAACTCCCAAATCTGATCAGCTGGATCATCATGCTGTACCCTGTCAATCTCAACACCATCTGTCACAGGAGAGAGGAACTCATAAGAAAGCAAGTGAAACTGCTAACAACACCTGCTCCCCAAATCTGAACGAGATATGCTGTCATCCAACATGTCTAATACATGCATACCAGAATTGTGAATCCTAAGCAGATCATGTACACGATAACTGAAAGTGAAACTATGTAGACTCCTGACCATGTACACACTGTGAACCTCCTCAACAAACTCTGTTTGAAATATCGATGCACTGACGGAATCTCTAATACTATGATCAAAGCTCACCCCTAAATTAGGGTCAAGAGTGGAATCAGCATCCACCTCAAAGAGCGGATTATCACAAGACAATGTAGCATCCGCCTCATAAAGAGGATTGTGTACAAACTGAGCCTCATAACTGTACTGATCCCAATCAAACACCTCTGATCCCATGGAACTAGAAGCAAAATGATAATCCTCCTGAATCATCTCATGCTCCTCCTCTAGAATCTCCTGTTCTATCTTCTCACTTTTTGCATTGATGAGAATGATAGATCGCATACTCCCATCCTTAAAACCAGCTTGCTGGTCCGTTAAATCAGCAATGTCATCACCCTCATAAAACCACTCCATTTGTCTATTTGTACCCTTAGGCTTAAGAGGAAAATTGTGGTTTTGGTCATAAGGAACTTTGCAATAGAAACATAGCTTCCTTTTACACAAATCATTTATTGTTTCTCGGTCCAATGGAGCTGCAAACTTCATTTTTTCATCAACATTTTCTGATTTCTTAGATTCTGATTTGCTATCACTATAGGATGAAGATGCTTCTACATTTGAAGTGAACTTACCACGTGAAGTTGTAAGTTCCATGCTACAAGCTTTTCTCATAGCTTCTTGCAAGGTAGGTGGATCGAATCCCTTGATCCAACCTTTCATTGGCTCATGGAGACCTTCTACAAATAGAATGACAAGTCTCCTTTCTGAGATTCCGGTAACCATAACCGAGAGTTTCTGAAACTCACCAATATAAGACTCCAAGCTACCCAACTGTTTTAGTTGAGCAAGGTCTCTGAAGTAAAGTTCTGGATCATGCCTGTCAAACCTCTCAACCAATCTGTTAGTGAATTCCTAGTAAGAAGAGATCCTATCATGATGGAGTGTGACCATGCCATGGTACCACCAGTCATGTGCCACGCCATCCAGGTGAAGTGCTGCAAATCTTATGGCATCCTCTTCTGCCATTGGACGTAGTGTCAAAAAAGTGTCTAGTTTGTGCACCTAGGCTCGTGCTGTGACTTTGCCACTGCCATCAAAATTAGTTAAAGTAAGGTTGTTGGTAGCTTGCCTTAGATCATTATACCTATTTTCAGGCCTCCTATTTGTCCAGTTCCTGCCATGCTCTCTTTTCTGGCTCAGAAATCTGTCGAAGTTAAGGTGATCCTTAACTCTTTGGGGCAAAGCATCCCACTCATCATGCTGTGTCATGATGTTATCTGCAAAATTTACATCACCTCCCTCAGCCACATTCTCCTCAACAGGATCATTTCTGATAAATGTTGGCCCAGTAGGCCTGTCATAGGTGCGAACTGGAGTAATTGTCCTCTGTCTATCTCCATGTGCACTACCTTCCTGATCCGGATCCCGATTCGGCCTTCTTTGAATGCTCAAATTCTGGACTTTGGTACTTAGCTGCTGGAGGATGTTCGCCACCTGTTCTTGTCCTGCAACAAGGCCTCTCAGTACATCTCTGGCCTCCCTGTCCTCGTCATTAATACGGTTCCTGTATGGTCCTTCCTCATCTCTGTTAGCCATGTTATCCAACTCTAAATCTTCGTCCTGTTCGTCAAATGGAAATGCCAAAAACGGTTCAAAGGTACTTCTCCGATATCCAGGACCCCTGCGTGAGTAGTACCTGTCAAATCTGTCCTGATGTGACCGCATAGAAGTACTTCGAAAAACCCTCAATTTGCGGCGGGGATCGAGGCTACGTTACCATTGTGATGAGCCCCGGCTCGCTCAAACCTGTATTTTTCTTATCTTGTTGTGTTTTAGAGAAATTTTCTGAGCAGGAAGAGGTGCAACATAAAATGCTTGCATAAAATATAAATCACGATACATTTCTATGAGATGGAAGTCACAGAAGGCCATTATTTGGCCGCATTGAATGCTGAAATGATAGCGTGCCGGGCAGTTATTTGTTGAAAATAAGGATAGGTTGCGACGGATGGTGGCTGACAAATCAAGTGTAAACTCCTGAGAATGCAATATCCGACCGAGAAGCTGGCGTGAGATGGTAAAGATATAAAGCGGGGCCAAAGAGCTGAAGAAACCCTCAAAGGGAAAGGCGTTTCTCCTAGAAATCAAAGCCGCTGAGCAACAAGCGAATTCATAATTCAGAGAGGAGTCTGACCACTTAAAATGGGAGTCACTGGATGAAGGGAAGGGCCATCTCAAGCCCTCACAGGCCCGATAAAGGAAGCTCCATGAGAAACATAAGGTTTAGCTCAATGAGACAGCTGGATGAAGCTCTCACAAATGCACCTAGTGTTGGTCTCTCAGGTCCTCAAAAATGCTCAACTGCTTGAAGATCTTTCGTTCTCAGTAGGAAGTATAAACTACAGTCGCAGGAGAGTAGCCTGGAAGAAACCCAATTGGAAAAGTCAAATGATGATCAAGAATAGAGTTTGATTTGCCAAAAATGCTTATATCCTCAAGGGGCACGCATTTCAAGAAGATGATGCCACTTTTCATCATTTAAATCTTTTAAAATATATTTAAGTCACTTTCAATAGTTTGACTTAAATATTTTGGGCGCCCCCTTTGAAGATTAAGTGATTTAATTTTAAATCACTTTTTCATGAAATATTTAAGTGATGTAAAAAGTATAAAGTCAATTTGACTTTATAATAAAGTGTTAAGTTAATAATTAACTTAAATTACTTAAATAATCATAACTCTCTCAAAACTCCATATAATTTTGTGCCGTCAGAAGCTGTCAACCCCTGAACTGCCAAGGCTTGCTCTGAGCCGATCACTGAACTCTGAACTGAGAACGACAAAACTCCTCCAGATAATGTCACTGACCCTCTAACACAACCTGTTAGCCTACAAGAGTCTGAGTAATAGGCTAACTATCATCAACCAAGATCATGCTGAAAAAGGGGACATTACAAGGCAGAATCAAGATAGAACTTGAACCCAAATCCCATTTCATGGTGGTGAAAATCCCAAAACCCCCAGCCCAAATTCTATATCAAGGAATGGGTCTTGGTAATTATGTGACGCTATCAAAGATAGAAATTGAAGACCAGAACATTGCTTGTTTTGAAAGGAGACTGACAAAGGATACAAAGTTATGGACAATGCATTTAGATGGGGGTTGTTCAACTATAGGTTCAGAAGAAGGGAAAATGATCATCTCCCCTAAAGGATTGCTGCAATTGGAATTCATCAAGGCTGAAAAAGAGGTGCTTGTGTTAGGCCTCAAAAATGCCAAAGACATGGGAATTGAACTCCTATGTGTTAAAGGGGATGTGAAGTTGATCGATGAGCCAATTAAAGGATATTTCTAGGTCAGAAATGATCATATATGGCATTATAGAAATCAGGTTTGGAACGTGATTGATTGGTTTGAAGAGTTCGACAACAGAGACATCTCGAAGATTGACAATAGAGACATCCCGCAGATGAACGACAACCAAGTTGGTGACTCAGTGATACCTGCTTCTTTCCTTTCGCCATATTCTGAATTTTGTCAAGGTACCTCTACCTAGACGTATGAAGATATGAGAATCTTCATCCTAGAAGATTTGTCTCCTACGATACCCAGGAGAAGAGAAGTAAAGCCTTTCAAGTAGAAATGGCATCCTTCAGAGATGGAGTAATTTTCTTTTGTTTTCGTGATTTGTTTCCCCTTTCTGTGATGTGATCGTTATGTTGTGTTTCCCCTTTCCGTAACAGTTTCGTCGTGTTTTAGGTGATTAGGCGTCTTGCTTTAGGTGATTTTTAGGGAAGTCCAACTATTAGGTGATTCTAGGAAGTCTTGTCATAGGTGACTTAGGGAAAGTTTTGCAATATGTGATTAGGAAATAATGCTGACTCCAATACCCAATGGATAAGGAAATGGTCCAAGCTTAAAAATCCAGAGATTCTTCTGTTCTCCTATACTGTAAGTATTCACCATGGTCCCCAGACAGAGCCAAATGTTGTAGCCCAAATTAAATTTTTTGCTACACTTAGGCATTTTGAGGAAATGAGTAAAAGTCTTGTCAAACTTGTCAAAAAAGGTCAAAATTGGGGTTTGCATGTCTTGCATGAGAATCAAGAACTCAAAATTTTAAAAATATGACGATTTGGGTATGCTTAGAGTGACCAAGTCTACAAAACCCAGATCTCAATTTTTCAACCCTAAATTTTTGGAAAATTTCTATTTTTAGAAACTTTCAAAAAATAGAACTTTTTTCTAGGTTTTTCTGGATTTCTTTTGAAATGGATGCTGGCAAAATTTTCTAAAAATAGAAATTTTGGCTTCTAAGGTTCAAACTGATTTTGATTGGTCTAAAATACTTCCTCATCAGGTTGGTGTAGTCAGAATCACAAAAAGATCAGTTTTGCCCTACTAGGTCTATTATGCTTTTTCAGAAGCATTTTTAGGAGCTCCAAGGACATTAATGGAGGTCAGTCAGCTGCCAGGTGTTAGATTCAAATATTCAGGCACTGAACAGAAGATGAAAATGATGAACGTACACGCAAAACGAAGAATGGAGAATGGCAGTTGAAGAATCTTGAAAAACTGAGAAAAATGGTTAAGTTTGGAAGCTTCAAGTGCCCTAGCTCAGTCTAGGCGCCCAAACACTCATGCCTTAGGAAATGTTTCATCTCCAACAAGCGAGGAAAAGGCAAGTATGTCAAATGAAGGAGAAAGATGAAAATTGCAAAATAAAAACTAAGTCTGCCAGCCATGGGCGCCCCAGAAGGAGATAGGTGCCCAGCTTTTTAGGAGATCAAATGATGAAATTAGGGTTTGTGCTCCTAGACAATGTTGCTCAAAATCTTCTCAGCTTCGTAGTGAGTCCATCAGCGCAGTCATCCAATCAATCAGTCATCCAGAATTTAAGATCAAACGGAGAGGTCTCAACCAAGAGGCAGTATGCAATTCATGGAATCATTAGAAAATATTCTAAGTCTGGAGAACTTGGGCGCCCTTAGAGAAGATAGGTGTTAGCGTGGTTTGAGGGCAGCACCAACCGCGAGGCAATTAAGCTAGCGGACTCTATTCTCTCTTGATCAAAGTATTCCGCACGCTAAGGTTGCCAGAAAGTTCGTGCGTTCAACTCCAAGGTTCCTTTAGTGCGAATAGGCTCGGTTTGGCTTGATGTGATATTGCTGGTATGTCAAGGGGACTTACGTAGTTGTTCAGACTTCTCGCAGTTAGCAGTTGATATGTAATTTGAAGGGGATTCTTACGTGTATGATTTGGCAATGTGTATCCTTTTCTAAAACTAACAAGAAGTATGCGGAAAGTAAAAGGGAAAGGGCCTAAGAAATTTGTACTCTATTCTAAATGCAAGGTATGTGGGGCTTCGTCTCAATAGACTTCAACCAGATTTCACCTAGCCTCCGTCGGACAGCCTCAGCAAAATCGGTGCAATCTTCAAAGGGGATGGCAAAAGATATTCAAGTTATAGTTTAACATACGTACACCATCAGAACAACGCATATAAGTATGTAAGCCATAACCGAAGTTAAACACAAGATGATGTCCAGTTGACCACGCAAGGCAGACTTATCATCAACAAGCCGCTAGTGGTATGGAATAGAATGAAGCTATCTCAATGAAACACCACACACCAAAGTAAGCTACTGGCATGAATTTAATCTACTTGGATACGAAAGGAAGAAGAAACCTTGCTAGCATTTCATGACAAGACGAATTTCACCATCAATGAAAAGATCTATTATCATAAAATGTATTACACAACAATCTCCTCAAAAGTTTTCAAAAGGGAAAACATTCTCTCTTCTCCAAATTATGCAAAAATGCTCTACACTACTACACTATCTAGCTCTAAGGCTAATGCTCTCTCAATGTCTACTCTGGTTCTGAATCCTAATGTTAATGAATTACAAATGAGGGGGACTCCCCCTTTTATAGCTAGCCAAGTCCCAAAGGACGGCTAGGGTTACAATCAATAGAGTGGCCAGAATCGTGCCACCTCAGCCCTAACCCTAAAACTGCCAGAATAGGGAGTGGTACATTAAATGAATCAAAGATTCCCACTCACTCCCAAAATAGCAAATGTAATAAATGCTCAGTCTTCTAGAAGATCCTCGTCCAGTAGTGTGTTCCCATTAGCCTTCTCTCTGACTGCCAACTCAACAAATCTGCTAAGTACGGCCTCAACCTCCTCAACTGAAATAGATGGAACACAATCTAGCTGAAACTCTAACACTGTAACTGAGTGCTCGTGCCTCGTAAAAGATTTTCTCCAAGCATTAGCGAGTCACTGAGTGTTGCGGATCAAAGTGGAGAATGTAGCTGGCGGTGTTACTCAAAGTCATCTTGTCACGAGAAGGTCTTAACATCTGCGAAGAAGGGAACCAGCAATCCCCTCAAATTATCAAAACTTATCTCCTCTGGATTCAGCCGCCTAGCAAAGATGGCCTCGAAGGTATTCTGAACTCCATCTATAATATTGGCCATAGCCTTGTGAATCCTGGCTGAATCCGCCTGTGCTGCATCAAAGAAGCCACGCCCTGTGATAGCCGAAGAATACCACCTAGAGAAATCATATCGGTCATTCGCTTGAATGACACCTCCATCAATCAGCAACTGCAGTGGCACATGCCTCAACGCCTCAAGACGCTGGATCACCTTACTCTGATAGATAGAGGCATCGCCCCAAGCATGATCCACCGCATCCATCCGTGTCAGAATAGTCGAGGCCTGCTGAAAGGCAAAGGCAAGGTCCTCCATAAATTTCTCTGTCTCAGTACGAACTCCTGTGACCCATTTGTCTGCCTCTTGTGCCATCCTCCCCAACTCTACTAAGCCGCTGATCGACTCTCTAGGAATATCCGCTGGAGGCTCTATCACTGGTACATCCTGCCCTCGAGAACGAGACAACTGCTGTACATATCCAACTAACGCCTTATGTTCTCGTTTCAACTTCTTATATTTCCCTTCTTTCTTGAATAATCTATCCTTGAGGGCAAGGAAGGAGTTATCACACTCCTCAACGATCTGTGCACCAGTAGGGCGTCCCAAGTCAAGAGTGGTGACCACATCGTTTTCAGGAGCTGCTTCACTCCGGTCAC
>VDFB02233565.1:0-36158 GCA_007258455.2 Sequoia sempervirens | reverse complement strand
TTTGTGGGAAGCCTTTCATGCAGGAGGAAACCCCTATTTTAGGGAGATTATCAATATTTTTTTTCTAAAAATTAAATTTGCCACCCCAACAAAATAAATCAAGATTTATTTTGTAACAACAAATGCCCGGAAAGAATAAAATTAGGGGCTTGGAATTTTTAAAGGGGGATATTATTGTTAATTTATCTATGTAAAGGAGATTATTAAGATTTTATGTAAAAATGGAGAGATAAGGTGGATTTTGTAAATCATTTGGTTGTTAACCAAATTGAGTAAATTTTTTTGTATAAAAAGGGGAGATTAGAGGCTTAGAGGGGCAATTGAGAATTCTTCAAGTGTTGGAGACTTAGAGCATTTTGGGAGATAATTTGTTGTTCCTGTACGTCGGGAGAATGCTGGAATTCCGTCGTGCTTGAAGGGAAGAGCTTGCCAGCTATTGTAATGCCGAATTTTTTGAAGATATCAATGGATCGGTCTACTCTTTGGAGAGGGACCCGGAGACGTAGTCGTTTTTACGATGAACTCCGTTATCAAGCTGTTTGCATTTTCTCTTTCTTGTCTCCTTCTAAATTCTGTCTTTTTCTCAATTCCATTAGTTTAATTATGTTATGGTGTTGATTTCATTTTAGTAATTTGGAGATTGGAATTGTAATTGTTATGCATTCTTTAAGCAATCATCTTAGATCCTAAATTGGATCAAGAGCATTGGAGCATCAAGGATTTGTAGAGAAGTCTAGCATGAGAATTATTTTTTCATATTTGTATGTGTACTTGTTGTTTTTGTATTGATTATCATAACAGTCCATTGTTATAGAGATTTACTTCAAATCAATATAATTTTCCATTGGAGTTTAATTCAATTTGTGCAAGTTCTTATGTTGCTTAGCTAGTTTCATTCATGTTGTTTGATATAACTAAATTGTTGTTGTTTATATATTGTTTGGAGGGATTTTGTTGTTTTTGTTGCAAATATATTATTTTTAGTAAAAATATGGGAAGGGACAAATTGCAATAATTACATTCTCACCTCTTGTGCTTCATTTTATACACATTGAAAAAATAATTTTAATTTTAATTTTTTTGGTCAAAATTAGTGGGGAGCATGCTCAATGTTCCATTTTTCAAGATTTGTCCACTTTAAAAATTTGTGTGTGTATATAAAATATCTCACTTACTACATGATCTTAACATTTCACCAAAGGGTGCCAATATTGGCATGGTGTGATGGCTTAGTGGTGGAATTGTTATTCTTCCCACCAAGGTTCAAACCCCATTGGGGTGGTATTGTTGAATGGTTGTATTCCAGTTCATAGCTCTTGTTCAAAAGTGTTTACCCCTTGAATTAAAAAAACATTTCACCAAAGGGTTTTATTAAATAATTAATAGAACTCAAAAAATGTGGGGAAGCATGATCAATGAGATGTATTGTATGATATAAATAAGATCAAATTTGTGTGCTCTAAAAGTTTGACCCTCCTAAACTTCATCATTTTTGAAAAACCAAATAGTTTAGAAAATGCATTATGAACACTTGAATTCTTATTCTTAACACATCTCTAAATTTTGAGAATGGGCATTTTGAACTAGTTTTCAAAATTCAGGATTCAATGAGTTTAAAAATAAATTGGAAACTTGGCCCCCATATTTCCCTTAATTTACCTAGTCATATATTGTAATTGAGTTTTGGGCTATGTACAATAAGCTAGGGTTGGAAAAGGGGCACAAGAGTTGGGCCATTTTTTTTTTAAGAAAAAAGAAGTATGCCTCTATATTTATATATTATATAAAATTTAGGATTACAAAAATTAACAACATGATAAAATATGGAAAGAGGTTATGATACATAAGGATGCGACTATAAGAAAAAAATGGTAAGAATATATTAGAATATAACAACCTGAAGTAGCAATATGATAACAGGTATCCATAAGAGTAGAAATACAAAAGATCAAGTAATACCAAGTATCATTCATCACCTTTCATTCGTCCATGTGACAAACTTCAATCGAATTCTCACCCTGTTGTTCTTGAAGTGCTACCTCCTCTTGAAGCAACACAAGGGACTAAGAATTTTTTGTAGGTGCAATAATGGGATGGTGCTTGTGATCTAAAAGAGAGAAAATTGCATGATATTTCTCTTTGAAGTTTGCAATCTTGTCACCTCCATTTAGGTTTAGATTGTTGAACAAAAATGGATATTTATTTTATATAAGATTAAATATCTAAAATAGATATTGAATCCAAAACCAATATCTAATTTATTTTTCTAAATAAATATTTGATCGATTTGTCTAATTATATATGTTCTTATAATGGATATTTGGTCTATTCAAATTCAAAATACCTTACACTCCCTCCCCCAATTTTACTATGCTTTGAGGCATTGCTTGTGCGATAAGTGGATAATTAGGATGCTCACTAGCAATGAGGCCTAAAAAATTTCTTGTTTTCCATTGTATTGGCATGCACATTCCTCAAGGTTGCCTAGCTTGGAAGGGCTTGGATATAGACATTCTTTTAACTATGAAGGAATTGGTTCTGATTCAAGGAACCTTGATCATTAAAAGTATTTGGAAAGCTATAAAACATTGGCTATATGGGGAAGAGATTATTTTTCTAATGGTTTATACATTAATCAATACTCTATTTGGTTGTCCCTTCTTATCGATTCTTAAGGGAGGTTGTTAGCTCTCTTACCTTGGACTTGTGCCTTGATTTTTTTTTAAAGAGAAGTGATCAATTTTCTAGATTTCATCTCCTCAACCACCAAGAATTTTCCTCCTTTTCCTAATTTTAAATTGAAGTACATACTTTCTAATCAAGACCAACAGATTGCCAGATGATTCTTGATGTCATATATTTGAGATTGCTTCATAACTTAGGTCTGCATTGCTTCAAACCTTGGTGGAAAGACTAGAAATGGTTTTCAAACACTCACTTTTAAAGTAATAGGCCCTCCAAAGGTTATTCTTGGTTGTCTCCTCACTTTTGTATGGTAGACCAACTCAATTTCCATTAGCAGCTACATTAACCTCTTGCTCAATGTGGCAAAATAGGTTCCAGGGCATGTGGACTTGCTTGAGCCTAAACTATCTCATTTGGCCTAGTGTTTATTGTATCAAGGTCTTCCAATGATGATTCATCTCTCACTTGAGCATTCCCACTCCTAATTATCATTTTTATGGTCAAATTTAGTCTCTCAAACATCTCTTCTAGTTTTTTTCCCTGAGTTTAGGAAGCTTGGAACTAGATTCATGATTTTTTCTGACCTTTCAAGCCAACCCCTTTCTCTTGGAACCTAGTTCTTCTTGGGGATTGGCTCAACTACCCCACAAGTATGTATACAAGTATTAGACCTATAACTACACCCCTATTTTCTACACTTTTAGGGTGGAAGTTCTCTTAAGTATTTGGAAGGATAGAAATTTGTTGCTCTATTTAATCACAAAATTGTTCATAATTTTTTTTCATTGTATTCTAAATCCATCATTCGCTCTAATTTTCTTATGCAAATTCAAGTGAAAGATAATGAATTACGCTTGAACTTGCACATATTTAGAAGTTTCTAGACCATTTGGGTAATGACCCTTTCATTATTTCTCAAGTTCTTCCTAATTCCACATTTCCTCATAGTCATTGACATCGACCTAGCTACTCTTCCTGATAGGAGAATCATGGAGATCATGGGTCTCACTCTCATTGTTGTAAAACTCCCAATGAGAGAGAATTTCTGCACAATTTTTTTTTTTTCCTTCATCATCAAGCAAAAAGGATTTCATAGAAGGTTAGAATTTTATAAAGCATAATGGAGATCAGCTTAAGCTGTTTCATATCATGTCAGTTACATAATCCACTAGTACAACTTGCTGCATTAAACCATAGGAAGCTTTGAACTGGCTTGTACATACCTTCATGGATGAGTTTGAGTTATCTCTGCTTCCCCGCTTACTCTACTCGTGATGGGGTGCAAACTGATCCCAACCAAGTGAATTCAAACCCTATCCACCCCTCCAAGCGGATTATGTGGCCCATGGTGAGAGAGAGAGAGTTGTCATTCCAACCCTTAGGCTTACGTGCAGATATGGTGTCCTAGTGACCCTCTTCTCAAGGTGCACCTAACAATAATAAACTTATAATTCCTTTTAATAGCTATAGGGATTACATAGGGGGTTATTCTACCTACTTCAGCTTGTTGGGAATCTGCCTTCCTGCTGTCCATCTATTAGCTAAGCAAACTAAGGTAACCATTGTTGGCATAGTTGCTCCTAGACTAATAACCATCTCGAGCATAGTACTGCTTCTAGACTCTTGTCCATCTCGAGCATAGTGCTGCCCCTAGACTACTGTCCATCTCGAGCTTAGTGTCGCCCCTAGACCACCGTCCATCTCGAGCTTAGCACTGCCCCTAGACTATGGTCCATCTCAAGCATTGTACTACCCCTAGTCTTTTATCCATCTCGAGCCTAGTACTTCTCCTAGACTACTATCCATCCTGAGCAAGTACTAAACCTTAGCTCAGGCTTAGCATTGGATTGGAAGTAGGTTCCCAACCCAAACTTAGTAGATTTCATCCAAATTGCAGCCATGTTTGGAAAACTCACTCTTCGTCCTCTTGTGAAGAAGTTCTAATTCATTCCATCCTTTAGGAATGTTCCTAATGCATGGGCTCATAAGGGCTACACTCATCATAATGCCACCGGTGAGTTTAGTAAGAATGCCCTATCAATCAACCGATCATAACATCTATTAAGAGGTGGATGGATGGATGTCTTTTCAGCCTACCAAGCAGACGGTAATGAGCAAATTTTCCTAAGGCCATAATCAAGCATATTAGCCATTTATTCGCACAAACTAATTCCCCTAATGTTTGAAAGAAAAAAATCAGACCATTAAAGTTTAATGAAAAACACTATTCAAGAGAGGTTTACCGAGTTGTTTGTGAAGATATATGTGGAATATTTATATACATATATATTTATTCTCAAGGAGATTGCTAGCTTCTGATGGACCTAATTTAAGAAAAGTTTAGAAATAAATCATGTTACTATACAGCCTTAAAATGAATCATAGACAACTTCAAGTTGTTATCTGGATAGTGTACCTAACTGCTTGTTACTGGCTAATCTTTGAGTGCCAAAGATAGAATATATTGTCCATTCCAAATTTCTCAGTTTCCTTTTGACTTTTTTACTACACAAATTGGAAACTATAAGAGCTGATCACTACACATTTCCAGCTAATACTTGTCTATAACAAAACACATGTTTTTCCAGTTATGCCCCATTGTAATGTATATGCAACATATTATGTTTATAGCCTTGATATGCAGCAGCAACCCAACCTTAGTTTGTATCAGCAAGTGACAACAACAGCCAAAATTTTGTCCCAACAATAAATATGTACTGCCAAATGTATGTGGCAACAAGATGTATCAACCGTTTGTAGGTAACAACAATTTTGACACAACAATATGATTATACAGCCAAGTATAGGTGACAATAAGATGTATTAGCAGCATGTTTGTAACAGAAAGATTGCCTTAGTAATATGGATATACAGCCAAGTATGTGTGAAAATAAGATGTATTAGCAGCATGTTTGAGCAGCAAAACTTGTCACAACAATAAGCATGCACAACAAAGTAGGTTTCATCAGTATGCAACAACAAGATTGTAAAGGCAGCGATGTAACCGGATTATAATGGCAGTATGTATGCACTACAAGGTAACAAGATTCTAATAGGTGGCTATATTGATGTAGGGGCTGCCCAATATAGAGTCTTTGATGGGCTTGGAAACAAGTTCACCAACTCTTTTACCCTATTTTATGCTTTCTTACAAATCATATTTAAAGGAACACCTTTAACTCTTCTGAACAACATAATATTTCTACACTTCACATTCAACAAGAGCCTATGCCCAGCATAATATCTGGTAAGCGATTGGAAAAGCAAGCCCATAGAGTGGCTGTGATTGAATGGCTCAAGGAAGCTGAATAAATAAATATATATAATAATATATATCCAGTTAGATAACAGAGTAAGAATGTCCTCAACCATTCTAAGTAAAATGCAAGCCTTGTGTGTGTGACAACAAATCTTTCCTCAAATTCTCAAAATGATAGAGTAACCATACAAAAAGGAAATTTATAAGGGTTTCAACTTTCAACAGAAAATAATAACTACAAATAAGAAAAGAAAGCTTGCACCTGAGAATAAGATGCCTTGAATCAGCAATACTCAAACCCTAGTTGCCACCAACACACACTTCTGCTGCGCGCCTCTTCCTTCTTTTTTTTCCAATTTTCTCCTTGCAAAAATGAAATGTTGTCAGATGTTTTTAAAGACAGAATGGGCGTGGTTCTCCATGGCATGACATTCAAGCTTCATCCCGCCATTTTTCAACTGCAGGGGTCGCCAGGCTTAAAAAAAATGTTTTGATGTCCTTTTTTTTCTACTCTGCCTCATCTCCAGCTACGTTTCTTCCTCTCCTTGGTCGATGGTTGCTGATAACCTCCCTGCAACGCCATCTTTGCCACCTTCCTTTCTCGTGAAAGCATCTCCTCCTTTTTCTGCGTCCTTCTCCTTCCTTTCCTTCTTGCTCGATAATAAACCTTATTTCATTTTTATTTTATTTTTTACATAGTTTGATGGGGATTGTTTTAATCGCCCTATATTTTATTTCAAGTGTATGGAAATTACTATGACGTGCTTGCCACAAATTAATTTTATTTTATTAGTTGTAGCTATCCCAATATAGTTTATTTTTTTCTTATTTAACTTATTTATCTCTCTTTTTTTTTTCTTTTTTTTTTACTTTTATGTATTTATTTATTTATTTTTAATTTGCCTTTTCATCATAGAACTTTAATAAATTTACCACTTATGCATAGTCAAATAGTTGAAGTTTTTTTTTTTAAGTGAACCTATTGGCTTTACTTAGCCAAAACAAATAACTATAGCAATATATATATATATATCAAAATCCTAGGTAGACTAAACCTCAGGGTGACGAAAACCATAGGAAAAGTCTAACTCTAGAATGACATACCGTTATCTTTCTCTCAACCAACATGGAACCACATAATCCACCTCACTTTGCACCCTTGGTACCTGCATCCAACGACAATCCTCACACAAATACAACAGCCAAAACATTAGTCCACATTAATCCAAACATTTCATGCTTTAAATTTAACAACATAATAAGATTGACAATCACATTTAATAACAGTAGCATCAAGGTTCACATTTAACTCACACACACACACACACACTGATACATATATCCACACATTGGCCTCTAAAGTTCCACCCCTAGTCCAAATTACATGGGGCTAGGGGTCATGCAAAATAATTATCAAGGTATTGAGGGGTTATGCAATTGTATTGTGACATAGAATCCCAAAAATTCTAATACTTGTGGAGGATGGTCTTAGCCTTCACATCTACCATCCCCTCGATAGGATATTGGTTGGTCAAACAATAGAAAATTCCCTCGTGTACTACTTGCTATCTCTTCAATTCACACTTAGCCACCTCTTGAGGATAATGCAAAAGATGTTGCTCCCATTGGGTTGGATCCAATTGATGATTCTACCCTTGGTGATGTTTGGGGGAAGCTTGATGATCAAGATCCTCCTTCACTTGGCATAACAATGGCTTCTTAATTGTGTTTTTGTGCTTGGACCTATTGTTTCTTAAGTGTGTTTTTGTGCTTGACCCTATTGTTCCTTAATTGTGTTTTTGTGCTTGGACCTAATTATTCATTTAACAACCCATTTTATGAATATCTTTGGGAAATAAAATAATAGGTATGAAATTAAGCATTTAATATTTTCCATCAATGTTTAAGGCCCCAAAAAAGATGGGTCTGGACTAGGTCGCCCAATGCCCTTGTCCACCCCTTTTTGGATCCAATTTGAATATATGTCAATGTCAACCTTTTATTATTTGAAAATCCAATTTCATTTGTTGGCTATCAATATTTGATTTTTGAGAAATTAGAAGAATTGCATATAAATACAAATCATTTTCACCATTTTAATCCTATCATATTTTCATAAGGTAATTGAGATTATTATTGAGCAATCAAGATCAGACATGAGTAGAATTATTAGAATTATTAAACATTTGTTTTAGTAAAGCATCATGTTTTAATGTAAGTTTGTTCATGTTTTATGTTTGTTGGTTTTGTGAGTACTAAAACTTGCAAGACTTCAAATCAAACAACAATTTCTCTTTGAAGGAAATGAGTACATGACTTTAATCCATTAAGAAATGTAGATTTGAGTGGTGAGTTGCAACCATTTATCACTTCTTATCATTTAGCCTCTACTCGACCAAGGGTAAGCTCTTTTTTTAGATCATCATAGTTGTTGTGGAGGTAAAAATACCAAAATAGTGTTTGAATTAGGAAATCCCCTATATGACACAAGCCTTCCCCCTCTTTCATGTGTGCAAGTTCTCAGATTTGAAGCAAATTGGAGGAAGACAAAAGAATAATTGCTCATTCATGTATTCAAGCCCTACAAGTTTTCAAGTCAAGAAAAGTGGATTTTATCAGTAACAAACAAAGTTTCGATAGTGACCCTAGAAGAGAAGGACTTACAGGTTAGGAGCAATAGGAGTGTGAAGTTAGACCTTGAATAGCCATCATCCATTCTAGGGCGCTATGCCAAGTTTTTCTCTATTTTCTCTCTACCTTTTTGGAATTTTCTTCTGTCTTTCTATTCAGTATTTCTCAAAAATTCATCTTAGTTTGCTGCATTTTTATTAGTAACCTAGGAACAAAACTATACCATATGATTCAATCAATTAAAAGTTAATTAATCACACCACATCATCTCCACTACAGAAAGGATTAAAACCTTGGTCCACCATTCTATCTCTTCCATTGAGGTTTGTAGCCAAGTGGATATTGAGATCACTTTTAATCCTTAATGTCCCTAATTTGAAGAAGTGTGATTTAAGACCTAGATCCCTTTTTCCATTCAAAAAATTTGAAAATCAATTAATTAATATTACATTGATTCTATTAAGTAATTAAAATAAATATTATGTATATAAATACAAATTTATTAAAAGATGTTCATCCTAAGCAAAACACATCAACTATATTTTTCATGGAAGGATTTGAAAATCAATTTTATTTAAGTAGTCCTTAGGACATTCATACACACATGTTTTGTCTTAAATTCTAAAACTTAAGAAAATGTTACCTATCTCTTTTCTATTTAGTTTTAAATTTTATCATCTAGGTACTAGAATAAATTAAATATTTGAAAGCTAGATTCAAATTCTATATTTCATATTTTAACATCATTTTCATATTGTATCTAGAAGTGTGATGAATCATTAGTCCAAGCACATCGAACTCTAATTTTTAGATGAAATTTTACCCTCTTTGTGTCATTTTCAGCCTTAATACGTTTGCAAGCACCCATTTCTATTAAGGAAGTTACTACCTTGAAGTGGCTTACAATTCTTGTGATCAATAGAAACATATTTACAAGTATTTTTTTATTATTGTGTTATTTTTGCATTTATTATTTTAATTTTCTGATATTTTGTAGGTAAAGATTCTAACATAAGATATCAAGGTGGCTTTCCAAAATCTCTTGGATCATTGGGGCAATGCTCCATATATTGTTACTTATGTTCATCTTGCTTTTCCATCTCATGGCCATTACCTACAATGGAACCTAAGGTGTGATAATATTGATGGATCTTGGTGATGTTCTCAAATTTGTGATAGTTGGTATCTTGCCCCATAGACTAATCATCACCCCTCTTTTCTTCTTCTCAACAATGTGGGTGGGTTGTACTTGCTAGTTAGGTTAATTTCTCTTGCATGGGATTTCTCATCTCTCCATGTAAGATATTCTTAATAGTTAGTCACTTGAGTAGGTAGAACCAAATGAAGAAAACAATGTAATTGTTAGTTGGGAACCTCTATTAGATGGTAAGGATATATCACATGGTAGGTGATGATCCAATATGGGTGAATGATATCAACTTTCTACCTCTAGCTTTATTACACTTGTTGGTTAGTTTTATAATTTATTCTTAAAAATTAAACATATGCTAAATGAATTTATCTTTTTAAAATTAAATATTACTTTATTATTTCTCAATTTAATCTAATATAAATTTTAAAATATAATTCCATTTAATTCAATTAAAAAAATAATCTATACATTATCCATATAAATAATATATAATACTATTAAAAAAATAAAAAATAAAAAAATATTTCTCCGAAAAGAAAACCATACATAATAATTGTGTTTGGGAGAAGTAAAAGTACTCTATATTAAAACCGAGAAATAAAACAAACACCTAAATCCTAAGAACTACAAACACATAAGAGTACACCTCAAAATCAAACCACAAAAATAATACATAAAAATATGTCAACAAAAGAATTTCATAGCAGCCCTTAGATCGTGGAAAGAAAGGATAAAGTTAACACTTCTACAATGATTGACATGTTTTTGTCATTACCACCATGAATAAGGAAGCAAAATTTCGCTGCTTCAACCATGGATTAATAATCACAACATATGGTAGTAAAAAAGCTATACATCTGCAAGTGATTTTAGCATTGTGGAAGGTCCGCTGGAGGAGGCAATATGGATTGTTCTGGCCCATTTCCATTCTCCACCACAAATGCCATCTTCAATCCCCATGTTGTGTGCACTTCCAGATGACAATGCATGAACCACACCCCTGTACATCAATTATTCATCACATCATATCAGAGTTATGTTATGAAGAGTCCTGAACTCTTTTCTCATTATTATGTTTTATTAGTAATTGTGTTTTCATGTCTTCTGGTCTTTTTGACTAGACTGTTCTATCAATTATTTTAATGTTCTATTGTAACATTTAACTTATTGATCATCATTAATTTAATCTTTCTACCAAATAAAAGGGGAAAAATCTAGTAGAACGTATACCCACCTGGATTATCTGCTCTGAATCGGATAGCAGTCCACCCGCCTGTTGGCACTCCCACTGTATTACGCTCTGGAGGGTCTACGAAATTGAAATTAGCTGGGTCCTTCTTTGGGTTGTAGTTACCAAAACCTGTTCCAACAATGAAGAAATTGAAGCCATGGAGATGGACTGGATGGTTATCCACTGTCAGCATGCTGGTGTCCTGAAGTACCAACTGCACTGTTGAATTGTATTTTAAACTAGTGAGTCTTGTTCCTTTGGATGTGAAGAGGTTCTTTGGCGGTGTGCCTGTGTAATTGAAGGGTGTGGGAGGATTATCTGGGAAATCTTTGGTGAAAACGCCGCTGATGTTGTTAACATGTGCCTGCAGAAGAGCAATTGTGGGCATGACGAAGCTTACATTGTTGATTGATGCAGCTGTACGGCTGCCATTAACGCAAGTTGAGCATGAATCCAATGCAAGTCCCACTGTGAACAGCAGATTACGGTCTATTGTCTGCGGGACATTTGCAGGGAATGCTGGAGAATTCAAGCTTTTGATTGAACTGCTGAAATTGGTATAGAAAGCAGTATCGTTTATCATAGGGATTACAGGCATTATGGGGTTGGAGGTATTGGGTGTTCCGATGTATTGCAGTATGCCGGCTGTGGTCAAGTTGTCGACTGTGATGGGAGCGTCCTGGAATGCTCGGACTGTCATGAAATATCTCCCTGTTTTCTTGCTTGTGTCGAGCAGAACATTTGTTGTCTGGCCAGGAGAAATGGCTATTGCCTTGGTTTCGAATGGCTTGGTGTATACCGCATCAACTTCTACCACTTTTAAGTGATGGTTTGCTATGCTGAAGAAGACTTGATCATTAAGCGCAGCGTTGATTATTCGAAGAAGGTACGTTTTATCAGGCTCTACAGCCAAAGCATAAGTATCTGCAGCCAAACAAATATCAGAGCACTTCGAACTAACACAACTTTTAGTTTTATTAGGGAGTTTAAATCATTATAAGTGCTACTCCTGGTAGGAAGGGGAAGGTTATGTAGGGTGGGCTTAAGTCGACCAATTTGCTAACAACCACTTTTAACAGGAAAACTTGATGTTAACAGAATTTTACTAGGCTTCCTATGATTTTGAAAGGATTTATGGGTAAATTGGATGATCAGGATTCTCCTCCTCCTTCTACCACTCATCTCGCAGTCTAACGGTTTTGTTTATGCTTTATAAATTTCAGACTGTAACTCCATATGAACATTAGAGAGGTGATTATTTCCGCCCATTTTTTAAATGGTAATATTGACATCTATTCAAAAAAAATGTTGTAATATAAATAAAGATAAAAGAATTGTTGCCTTTAGTGGAACAATTGAAGAGAGGCCCTGGTTTCCCATTAATGGTGTGAGCATCTGATGCATTTGGGGCTCCTCCTGTTTTCATAGCCTGATTTATTACAGCTTCTGTGTCTGCATTCCACCATTCCCCTGTACCATGGAAGCAAAAGAAACAAAATTATATATATTTCATCTCAAGTTATTATGCAGTAGAACTCAAACAAAATAATTTCATTAGAAGAGATGCTGAGCTTCAGAGTCATAACAGCTAGATAGGAACAATTTACCATACAAAGCAATGATCCTAGCTAAAAGACAAGATTTGGTAATATGGTTGGAGGAGAAGTACGTTAGAGAATACAAACACCTCACGGTAAATAATTACAGATCACATCATATGGTCCTATTAAAATTGTTTTCGGAGTGTAGGCCTAATAGTGTAGAGTATTATCTTGCACTAGAATTTAAAGAGTAGGTTTACCTAGTAATAAATGTTTTATTATTTATAAATAAAGCAAACTTATTAGTGATAACACAAACAATTTAACGAATTTTATTATGATCATATTCTTAGACGTTGAGTATTGCTTTGCATAGCACCTGAAATTGTCAAAAAACTAACAGTACAACGATTAAAAAGGTGTTTTTCCGGAAGCATCATTGACTAGCAAATCCCAAATAACTCACCAGGCGTAATAGATCTGTATTACCAGTTTAGTTTTTATAACGATGGGATGAATTATATAAACAAAGTACAGTCCTTAAAAATGATGTCGGATGGGAAATTAGACACATCTAATATTCTATCGTCCTGTGTAAATCAAAAGCATAGTATGTAACATAAAATAAGATGAAACGTGAATAGTTTGTTGTTCAAGTAGAACTACTTTGCATAGCTTACCTGGCCTATCACAAAATGAAAAACGGTCAGATATGTATTAGAGCACCAAAAATAACCGGAACTCGTAATCTGTATTATACTATACATATAGGTCAAAGATGAAAAAGATAAACTTTAGAGATGTAATAATGTACTATAGGTGGTTTGTTTTGTACATTTATTTTTACACTAAAGTGTGTAAGTGTTAGTGAACTTTCAAATCACTATCTTCATATAAATTTAGACTCAGCTAGTTCACAAGATCAATTTCTAGAGGTATGGCGGTTAGCCCAACACTCCCATCCACCACTCTCAATGTAACTTGGGGTAATTGAACCTAGGTCGAGTCTCTGGTACCACATGCAGATTTTTCAGTACACCAAAACCCGAAGGTATTAGTGAACATCCAAACCAGCATTTTCACGTAAACTTGGAGTGGTGGTTAGTCCACGAGATCAATTCCCAAAGGTGTGATAGTCCAACACGTTCTATTCAATTTGATTTTAGTTTGAGTTGTGTCAGTTGTTAAGATTATATCTGTAATTGTGACTTACAGTCTTAATATTGTTGTTTCATTATTGTTTGGTAGACTTTATTCTTATATTTGTTCCTATCTCTAAACATAATTTGGACCCTTTAAAAAACCTTCCTTCAAATTTAATAAAAAAAAAAATATAATAACATACAAGTTACATAAATTATTTTTACCTATGTGAAGAGGTGAGGATTTAAATTTGATGTAAAATAGCATTGCTATAATGACATATCAGTTGCATAACTCTAGTGTTATTTCCATTGTAAATCTCACTCATTTTGGAACATACAAAGAGTTAATATTCTAAATGTATAGGATTATTGACAAATAATCACATAAGTTAAATCAACCTAAGCTCACCTAGAACCAGGGTGACTTCCTTGTGAGGCTTGGGGAAAGGATATGGCACATGTTTCTTTGGCAAGATGACAATGGGGCCAAGCAATGTTGCACGTAGCCACAGAATATGGGCATGATACCACAGTGTGCCTCTTTGCCCAGTGATTGTAAAGTTGTATACAAAGCTTTGCCGGGTCTGAATAGGGCACTGTGTGATGTAAGCAGGCCCATCTGCCCATCCAGTCCTTAACTGTTTGATTCCATGCCTGCTCACATATAAACCAAACTCAATGATAGGTCTTAAATCATGAAACAAAAGAGACTGTTTATATTTATTTGTTTATGTTTATTTTCTGGAACAATCAGAAGCATCCAAAGGTTTATATTGTAGTAACTATTACCAGTGTATGGTAACATTGTATTTCACATGATTGGTAACATTGACTAGCACTGTGTCACCCTCTCTTGCATATATTGTTGGTCCTGGATACTTCCCATTCACTGTCACAATGGGCTTTGTGTGGCATAAACGTGTATAATTCTTGAGTCTTATCTGCAGCACAGAAATAAGATAGAACCCATCAAAAAAACAATGCTGGAATATGTGATATTAATCATAGAATCAACTACATAAATTCACACCAACTTACAGTAAAATTGTAATGCCAGGTTTTTGCCTCGACAGAAACAGACAGCAGGACAATTATGACAAAACAGAGCATTATAGTGTTTGAGAGTACTGCCATCGTTTGATTTCCTTGGCAAACAAACTATGTATAGTTAGCTATACAGCATACAATCAGATCAGTTCGAAGGATGACAGGCTTACATCTCTAACAACCCATATTTATACAAAGTCTCACATTTGATAACTATGTTCTTATTGAGAAGTTTCCAAAGGTAATATCTAAGTTGGTATAACGTCAAAAGGTTACTTTAGTCTCACACATTATCTAATTCACCCCATGTTTTGATTTGTTTTTTGTTATTAAACAAAATAAAATTAGATTTTGAACTAACTCCATTGAGTTTTGGTGGTTTAGTTATTTGCATTTTAAGATACGAAAACACTTAGAGTAGAGTTTGGTAAGTCCAAAACGTGTCATGCCTAAGGGGGGACTAAGCAGAAGACCCATATCCTAAGAATATGCTCTTACTGAGAAAAAACATCTAGCTCCTTTTCTTATTAGGTGAATTAATTCAACTGCTCCAGTTATTCTATCCTTGTTCAATAAGGTATGGGGTTTATTACAGCAGGAGATTAGACATGGAAAAATACTTTGGCCTCTTTGGACAGGGAAGTGTGATTATGAATGATACTGCCAAACTAGTTATATGGTTGATGGCCATGAACAAGCATTTACCAACCTTGGCTGTGCCCCACCAAAATTGAGTAAACAAGTATGATTTCTTCTGTGGGGATATATATTTTAATAATGGTGTTCACTTTGTGTGCTCTGCAAGCCTCTTGAGGCTTGTTATATGAATTATCAACGTGCTTAATACAGTTTTATATATCCATCATATATTTATATGATGAATATGATCTATTTCTGGTTTACCAGATAACAAAATATTTGTCTGTGTTATCATCCTCAGTGCAAATCATTTCTCTATCATTAGTGTCCTGTTGCAGTAGGTCTATGATTAAACATGAAGGTGAATAAATTTTATACTGGGCATTAATAATTTTTAAATTCCAGAGTAAAGAAATTTCAGACATGATGAACGTGGAAGGAGACCACCGAACAACAGCTTCAGCAAACACTTTTTCTTTTCTGTTTATTTACTCCTCTAGAGTTTGTCTTTAGGTTGAAACACAGTTCCTCCCCGTACTACATACGTACATTTATTCATTCATGGGAAGCAGATACTGGTTTTTCGTGGGGCCTTGGCGAGCTGTATCCAATCTCTTAATCCAATTGCTTAGCTACGTAATATGACATGCAATTGTCTGATAATTGTAGCAGATAATAGTACCACAACATGGACTAGAGAGCCAATCAGAAATTCTCATGTCTTTTCAGCTAACAAATGCTAAAGGTAAGTAGTCTAAGGTGAAAATCGAATACCATGCCCTTTCTCTTTCATGCTTTGGGCCCACTTCGATTTTGTTCTTTTATGTAATAATTTTGTAATTGATTAAAGGGGGCCTTATCATTATATCTTAGACTTTCTTCTTCTTTATTATTATTTATTTTTGTGAAATTATTTTAAGTTTAATTTTTTCTATTTATTATTTATGTTTAGATTTGTAGGTGTGGAAATGATCAATGTCACTTATGTGGATATAAATATTGAATTTTCAAAATTTAAATTTTAAATTAAATTCTATTAGCATTTTCTTATTAGTTTTAGTGAGTTGATCTAACATTCATATGTGTGCACTTGTGTCAATGCAATCATGACTAAAAGGTCTAATGAAGGATTATCCAACCATAAAACCAAATAAATAAACTTGCAACAACTCAATGGAACAACACTAATAGATATTACAATCTAACATAGTGAGCTTCCAACATGTTAGACCTCAACTATTTGATTACAATATATAAAGTATAGACCTCCACTTTTTTCTAGTTTCTTCACTATTTTTTAAATTATTTGTGAGAGAGAGAGAGTGTGTGTGTATACATACTCATAGTCATAGAGACAATCTTAGCCAACCACAAGGTGAGGCAAAGCTTAATTCTACACGAAATTTGTGTAGTCAACTAGATGTATAGTTGAATCTCTCAAACCAAATGCAATGCTGATGGATATTAATTTGATGCACACCTTGAGCACTTTCAAGTTCATTGTACCATGCTATGTATTATTTTTCTAGCATAATATTTAGAGCATTTGTGCAAGCTATGGACAAAAAACTAAGTATAAGCCTGTCAAGTCTTGTAAATTTCAGAGACCGATTGATACCCTTAAGTGTAATATTGAAAGTTTCACACCTTGTTATCCTTGAATCCAGTTGTGCTCAATTCGTGAGATAACCCCCTACAAAATTGGTTTGTTTTGTAGGTTTGTCCACTTCAAGCACAAAAAATGAGGAAAATTTCCATTTACCTTCATATGTGGTCCTAAGCCTTGAATTGTTCCTTCTAGCACTCGTCCTTCATTATTTCTCGAAAATCTTCAAAATGAATGTTTTGTTGATTTTCAGTCTCTGGGAGTTAGAATTTTGTTTTTGCCCATGCAAGGGCACTATTTTTTAGCACTTCTACAATTCTCTCTCACTCAGTCATGTTGTAGCACCGATTTTTAGCGCTTTTGCATGTGATGTTTCGTTAAGGTTTTTGTCATGTCCAAGCAGTATTTTTCACCACTTTTACACCTTTCTATTTTAGCAATTTTGAACATGTTAGGGCCGTGATTTTCACCACCCTTACATGTTCTTTCCCTATCTCCCACACATGAATTAATTAACTTTGTGTTCATTAATGGCGATCCATTAATGACTTTTTAATCACTTTTTAAACCTTTGCATCTTCATTTCTTTACATTCTCTTTTGTTTTCAACTTCCTCTGCCTCTTGTGAATGCATTCCAACTTTCAGATTACATGGGAAGCCTGATTCTTCAAGGGATTGTGCATTTTGAGTTTCTTCAACATTTTGGGGTTTGTATTTTCTTGTCTTCAAGTATGGTTCTTTCTTTCTGGTTTATTTTTTTCTTAGATTAGATTTTCATTCTTTCTATTTGTTGATTGTTTCATTTAGCATTTCTTTTTGAGATAATTTTGGTCGTTATTTTCTTTACCTCGCATTTCTTCTAGTTATTTCTTTCTTTAGTTTTTTCCTCATTCCCTAGCTAGGGTTTCGCCTCATTCCTCACCATGACCCACTTTTTATTTGTGAATTGTCCCACTAATACATTTGATTGCAAAATCTGACGAAACTGTTCGATGAAATATGTAAACTTCGATGTTCGTCGGGTGCTTGTAAAATTTGATGTGTAGTTTTTAAATTTTGAAATTTTATCCCTGACGTTCGTTGAAATTTTGACGATCTTGGGGCTCGTCGAAAAGTCGGCTATCATTTTCATCGAATTTTCGACAAACATGAAAAATAGAAAAAAAAACAAATTGTGGCCGACATAAAAAAAAGTGAGTTCGCGCATGATTTATTGCAACAGTGTTTTGCTCTACTTGAGATAGTTTGTGGAGAACTAAGGACGATTTTCTTGGGAAAAATCAGAAAAAACTCAAGAGGATATCGCTAGGTTGAGGGTAGTCATTGTCTTTTTGCAGAATTCAGTTGTGAAGTCAGATTTGTAGTTCTAGGATTGAAAATCATATTTTAAAGCAACATCTCATCAGATTTCATTTTTAGAGGTTAAGGGTTTTGAGAATTTCATGTCCAAATTTTGTTGTGTGGAATCACCATAAGATCACAACCAAGGAACAAATTCTTGTGACTGTAATTATGTGATCCATAACTCTATTGGTCATGTGGCATAGTTGTGCTACAACAAATACAGGATGTATTCATGTGTGACCCAAGTTTAATGTGGCTATGTTGTGATAGAAATGGAGGCACTCATATAATGTAGTCAATTCAGGTTGTATAATGTAGGTGTCAATCATCATTGGGTGCATTCAGGTTGTCTCAAGTTCAACAGGTTAGGATGTAATTATAGCATGATCGAAGAGTGATTACCTCTTGCTACAATAAAGAGCCTATAACTTTGGTTGATATGCAAAGTGGTTGTGTTATATCAATTATGTAGTGCATTCAAGCACAACCCATGTTTAATGGGCTATTCCAGATAGTGATCAAGATTTTCTAAACCTTATGAATGTTACTTGACATATATTTGCATAATCTCAAATTCCTTAAGAGGCTTTTGAAGTATCAATGTATCCTATATAGGGTTTAGAATGATTTCTTTTAATTAAAATAAATAAATAAATGATATATTTCCCTGTAATTAGATAATGTGGAGATCTCCTAAATCTGCCCCAGTACACTATCCTCTTTGGCACTGTATTCATTATTCTAGCTACTAGGGTTTTGCATGTGACATCTTTAATATCTTCATGACTGTGGCTTTTAAATAGATCTCAGTCTTTGCTTTAATCCTTTTCATGATAACCCTTGAGTTCCATAATCCACTTTCAATCTCTTCTAAGAACGTTGCCTTAAGCTAGACTACATAGTATGCATATAAATCAAGTCCTTCATACCTACCATTGTTCCAAACCACCACTCACTGCCTTGCTTAAAATGTTGCCTCTATAAGCACAATAACGTGTATTAAAATCATGGTTGCCAGTGATTGACCATTAAGGTCACCACTTTCATCATGAAGATATAATGAGATTTTTGTCTTGAAACTCAAGGCATTATGGAAGATAACATTGTGAATTGTTTGTTGTGTACGATTCAATTTTCTTACACATTTACTGCTTTTCTAACTTCCTTTAAGACTGGGTATTGCATCCTCAACTGCAATCTTAAACAACTCACTCACTATCACTTGAAGATTCCTTTCATAAGCATCCTTAGATATAAAATCAAACTATGCCCTATAGACTACCTACTTACTACAGGGGACTCATTGTATCATGGTATTGTAGTTCTTAAGATCCTTGAACCTTATTGACACTACTTCACAGTCGACAAGGTATTATTCACTATTCTCCCATCTTTGATGAGTCTCAAAACACTGCTCAAACATGCAATCCACTACCTCCATTATACATTAATGGCTGAGAAGAAACATTGAACCTATGATTACCACTATTACTTCATTTGGACAATCATTCCCCTGATTGCATTTGCCTTGTCTAACACTACCAAAGCATTTGAAAAACCCTTAAAAGGTTAGCAAGGGGTAAAGGAAACTCATTGTTAAAATCTCCACTTTACTATGCAAGGTTTGAGCTTTATTATCTTGTCACTGCTCAACCTCTTTTGGTATCATCTCAAGTGACTGTCATTCTTCTTATCATATATTGCATTTACAAATGTCACTAAGCTACATAGTGTGCTTGTTATTGGCTACAATATTTAGATTGCAAGATTTTGTTATTACCTACAATGTCTCAATCTTTTTGGTATTGCAACCTCACTAATCCGCTATAGTTATTATTTATGTTTCTACAGAGGCCTAGGGTTTGTACCCTAATCATGCTCTTACCAATGTTTTTGTTGTTTTTAATTAGGGCTCTCTCAATGTTGAGGGCCCTAGGGATAAGCTCGTCATAAGAAGTGACACATTGCATCTTTAACTAAAAGGATAAATCCATATTGACATTAGCAATGATGATTCTAACTTGTTTCTCCTTAGGAATGGGTCACTTTCTCTTACTAGCTCGCTACCTCCATTGTTGTAGGAAGTTTGTGATCAAGTTCAATATTCTAATTTTAGGAGTCTTAACGGTTGGAAATCATATTAAAATCAGAATTTAATAAGTTTTAGAATTAGCATTTGAAAGTGTTTTTTGGGGTCATTAACTTCAGACTATCTTCTCTTTTGTAGGGGTGGTTACATGCCAAATTTTTTTGGTGTAAAATATCATAATTATTAGATTATGTTACCTATCTATGAATAAAAATTATTGGAGTGTGAGTTTGATATTTTTTGAGGATCTAAATAGTCAAGCTTGGTAAAGAAAAATCATATTAGATAATATTAGTCCAGAATAAAATGAAGAGACACTTGATAGATTGTGGGCTAGATTGAAAAGAAAGGGTGATGGGAAATATTATTGTCCTTGCAATAATTGCAAGGGCTTAAAGACGAGACAAATTTTAATCACAACAGTTGAGAAAACATTGTAGGTAGCATGGTCACGTTGAAGGGGGGCATGATTATTGTCCATTGGTAAGTTGTTCATTATATGTGTTTATATTGATTGAATTTGTAAATGTTTATATCATTTTAACATTATATATATATATAATCATGATCATGGTTTATTTGTGTCAATCATTATTATAAAAGTTGGGCACGCTAGGGAAGATGATATGGATTATCATGGCCTGGAGAATGTGGTTTTGCAAGCAGACGAACATGGAGCTATGAATATCGAAGATGAAGTTAATGATCCTATGGAAGAAGATGATCATGTGCTAGAAAACACAGTTGAAGATGATGGTACGAATACATTGATCCATGACATATTTAGTGGCAGAGCTGATCATGATGATCAAGATGACTTTGATAATGTTCATGATTTACTTGTACTTGAGAAGGCATACGAGCCCCTTTATGAAGGCTCTTAAATAACTCTTCTCTCTGCTGTATTGTTGCTATTGAACTTGAAGGTTATGAATGGTTTATCAAACATAGCAATCTCACGGATGTTAAGGTATGTCATATATGTCATCTTTTTTCATCTATTTTAATTGTTATTAGTTCATCACTAGTAAATAAAGGATGCAATATGTACCATTAATATTCTTTATATGAACAATTTTTTTTGTTGTAGATTGATTGGTGAATTTTTGTTACCACCATCAAATATTTTACCTCGCTCATACCGAGATTTATGTACCATTATGAAAGATATCAGAATGGAGTATCAAGCAATAGATGCATGTCCCAATGATCATATTATATATCATAAACAACAGGAATTTGCAACAGAATGCCCAAAATGTCATATCAGTAGATATCAAATAGATCAACTAACAAAGAAGGTGCCTCACAAGGTTCTTCGTTATATTCCCATTATTCCACATATGCAATGATTATTTAAGTGCGAAAGCTTAGCGCAATTGATGGATTACCATGCACGAAATAAAAGTGGAGATGAAATTGTTTGAATGCCTACGAATGGTTCTGCATTTAGGGACATTGAGGAGAAAAGGCCACACTTTAAAGAAGAACCTCGTAATGTCACGCTTTCATTGGCAACTGACGGTGTCAATCCATTTGGAGAGCTATGATCTATTTACTCAGTGTGGCCTTTTTTTGTTATCAACAATAACATTCCTCCATGGATGTCAATAAAGAGGGAGCACATAATGTTGTCAATGATTGTTCCAAGTATTTATTTACATCAATTTTTTTTAACGTAGTAGCATCTCATTTGTCTTATTTGTTGCATAATGACTTATATTTTTTTCATTCAATAGTCATGTACATTAATTTATATATATTGCAGTAAAATGGTTATAATAATTATGTAATGTTTATGTTGATTCAACTAGGTAAGTACCAAGTTAAAGATATGAATGTATATATCGAGCCTCTTATCGACGAGTTACTAAAGTTATGGAATGGCGTCACTATGTATGATGTCTCTAGACCAATAGGACAAAGACAATTTCAATTCCATGCAATGCTTGTATGGACAATTCATGATGCCCAAATACATTTTTGTGGTATGTTATAACGTTCGATTGCACTTTAACAATATTTAATTTTATGAAGTAGATATCATGCATGTTTTAAAATAATCTATTCATTATATATAATGAGAAAAAATTGACATATTTAATCCAATTATATATATCATCTTGGCAGTCTTCAAACAGCGGAAAAATTTCGAAATCTTAATTTTAGGTCCAAAGATGAAATCTCGTCATTCAACAAGATTAGGAAAGCAATTGTTTGATGAGTATAGACACTTCCTCCATAGAAATCATAAGCATTGAACTACTGAAAAACATATTTTCAATGGGAAAGAAGAGACTACATCAAAACCACGAAGAATGACACCTCACATATGGAAGTTGGAATATAATAGAATTAATGTCAAGGTTATACATCCGACATCAAATTGTTTTATCTAATGCTATATGATATGTTTTGAATTTAATTTTTATATTGTGTTGTGTTTACTCATGTTGTAATTGACAATGATTGTCATTGTTGTTTGTTTAATATATGCTTCATGAAGGTCGTCAAGGCATTAATGAGCCATTCCACCGAGGAATTTGAGTTATCCCAGACCATTTAGTATTTGCCCTACTATGAGCAGCTACAAATTATGCATTTGTTTGATACAATGCATATCGAAAAGAATATAATAGAAACGTTATGAAAAATATTGGATGGAAGGCATGACAAAGAAAAAATTGTCAAAATTTGTAGTGACATTGAGGAAGCCTATCATGCAATGAAAAATGTCATTCAATTAAATAGAAATGGAGACCAAATTAATATAAGTGTCCTTCCTTGGTTATTAATGAAGTAGCAAAGCAATGCTATAAAATAAGTCATACAAAAAATTTGATTTCCCACAAGATTTGATGCAAGCATAAACAATATAATAACAAAGAAAGGTGAATTTGGGTCGGGGATGAAAATGCATGATTGGCATACCTTCATTAAGGTAATTATTCTGGTATATTATATACACTTGTATAATGCATGTACTTTTCGGTGTATTGTGTTTACTACTTTTGGAGAAATAATGAAAAGATCATTTTATAATTGTTCCAGTACATTCTACCTCTATCTCTCTAGACAGCACAACTGACAATGTCGAAACAAGTTATATATGATCTTGGAAAATACATGAGGAGTAAGAAAGTGAGATTTGTTCAATTAGACATGCATTTTATAATTGCCATTTGTTTTTACTTGTTATGTAATATCTTACGTATATTTTTAAATCTCATTAATATATTTTGCCTTGAATCCTTGTAGATGGCTATCATCTAAAGAAATCCATAAAGAAGATATAAATTATTGGAAGAGAAAAATTCACCGTCTAATGTGTGAAATGCAAAGGTGTGGCACCTTCAACATTTTCAATGCACAGGAACATACCTCATACACACCAAGTTGAGGAAGTTAGTTAGCGTGGACCTGTACACACAAGGTCAATGTGGATGGTTGAGAGGCACTTGAAATTTTTGAAGGCTTTGGTTAGACAAAGAGCACATCCTGAGGGTTCTATGGTGGAGGGATATATGGTATACCAGACCATGGTGTAAATTAGTGAATATCTTCCTAAGTTTGCAACAAAGATCCATGTAGATCACATTTGGGATCCCAACTCCATTAACAAATTCGAAGGGGAGTACCTAATGGGGAAAGGTAGATTGAGGAAAGTGAGAGGTAATTATAAGATGGTCATGGAGATTAATTGGAATATATTTTACATATGGTTTTATGTATATTGTACTTATTTAATTTTTAATCTTCAATATACATCAATTATAAATTAAGGTCATATCTTGTGGTATTTAACTAATTATATGTTGTTTATGAATTTCTTTTTTTTTTATACAATTGGTCGAGAGTGGGATGCACTACATTTATGCGTCACGAACAATCTTGATTGGATAATGGTATGGATTGAATGATGTCAACAATCTGGTCACATATTAACATGGGAAGGTGTGGCTTCATTGGTTAAAAAAGCTCATCGTAATGGAGATTCCAATGTTACACAAAGGGAAATTGATTTAGCATATGGTTTAAGAGATAAACAAGTACATATAAATATATTAATCACCCATATTATTTAATTATTTTCAAGTATATTGATGTATATGTATCTTGAGATTATTTTCTTTGCATACATTCAGCCAAGAATAAATATGTTTATCAACTGACGATATTGCAATAATTTTTACATGTTTGACATATTGCAGGTGAAACACCACAAGGCTATGTGGTGCAATGGTCGTAAATTTTGAATCAAAATGTTGGATGACATGAAGAAAAATTGTGATTTTGGTATAACTATAGTCTTTTAGGTGACTAATGTTTCATCTAGAAGTGACATACATCCAGAAGTCTTAGAAAATTGATACTATGAGATTTTGGATGATATACTTGAGTGTGAATTTAAGTCCTTCAGATTAATTTTGTTCGTTGTCCTATGGTATAGGCTATGATTGAATGAAAATGATCCTGCGAGAACCGTTATTGAACATGATAATGGATTTACCATGGTTAATATAAGGTTGATCGAGCGAGCTGGAAATGAGCCCTATGTTCTTTCAAGCCAATGTGAGTAGGTATTTTACTCAGAGCTTCCAAGTAAACTAGGTTGGTCATTTGTTGTTAGACATGATCCAAGAGGAAGGCCGATAAAGTATAATGTGGTGGAAGAAGAAGATACCGAAGAACTAGAAGATGATGTAGATGATGATCAGGATCAACGGTTAGTTGATGATATCCCTGACGAAGATGTTGAAGAGGAGGAACTAGATGATGATGATGTAGGAGTTAATTTTCATGAAGATGACATCTGTGTGGATGATGACATTATCAAAATTGATATTGATGACGATGATGATGATATGACCAATCCTTAAAATGTCAAATCTGGATCGGATGATACAGACAAAGAGTTGGATGAAGAAGAAGATCAATGACATTGAAATGTATAAGTTATGCGATTATATTATCTATTTGATATTAATTTCTTGATAGAATTATATTTGACTTATGTGGTTACATAATTAATTCATTATTTTTAATTTTTTATGCCATTACACAAATTAATTTAATGATGTAATTTTTAATGTTTGAAAGGTCAAGAGTAAAAATATTTCAATAGTGATGTTAACAACCTTGAAATTAGTGTGTTTTTATGTTTCATGTGATCGCAAAGATTAAAAGTTAGTTGTAGAGGTGGTTGTTCGATTGGTTGGCGTGTATGTTGTTTCACACAATGTAACTAGGTTTGTCTTCTAATATACCTATGGAATTGCCAATTCCAATTAGTGACTCGAAGGACACGGACCAATTGGCGAGGACTTTAAAGCCTAGTACACTTGAATACGCAAGACCGGAGGGTGATCATAATAATGTTTTACAACTTCCACACTGCCATTATTATAAACAACATTAACAATAGTCGATGATATCACTTAATAGCTCAACACGATAAGATAATATCAACTAGAATTGGATGTTCATAGACAATATCAACTATCTGGAGCGTGAGATAACTAAACACAATCCACTGTATAAGATAGTCAATGATTTTCAATTTGTAGCCAACTCTAGGCAAAGACAAACAAATACTGAACTACACGAATAATTACAACTTAGATCAGTGCCATATATCCATTGTAGGAGTCAAATTCATAAGCATCTAGAGGTTTATAACAAATTTAATACATCACATATAAGATCCCTGACAATATTGCATTACAATTTCATCAGTATGCATTCTAACCCAGGACTACTTATCAAATCCTTATACAACACATATCCGCCTATAATCCCATTCAAGCATTTTGATTAATTCCTTGAATTAAAGCTAAAATAGAATCATACACACCACAACAGTGAGATGGATAAAACAATCCTTAGTTATTTCATTCAAAGTTCAGATATGCATGTACAATGGAGAGACATGAGCTTGAATTTTCATTTCAACTCAAATGCTAGTACTGTTATACAACATTAAATCTGTATGAACTCAAAACCTGTTACATAATGACTCAAAACCTAAATTGCATTTCTCTAAAACCATCAGACTTTATAATTTTCTTTGCAACTTCACCTAGACTCGAAAAAAATTATCTAACTTGCTAACCCGTAATTCTGGCCTTGAAATCCTTCTTGTAGAAAATGAAGGAGCAAACAAGCACTGGGCTAGAAAGTACACCCGTCACAAGTCAATTGGAGCACCTAGTGATATTCCAAAATTTGTTACAACAGCCACCACCTTGAAAAATATTCTTGTTCAAAAATTGTTACAACAACAATCATGCTGGAGCATATTCTCATTCATCATGTCGGCAGAGGAAGGTTGATGCAATAACAAAAAACCACGTGAAACCCACGCCAAGAAAGTCATCCATACAAAATTGGAAATGCTGTAATCGCAACATTTGATTTTCCACCTATCGGTAGCCCACTCTTTTTACTCATCATCATTCAAATACTTAGCCACCCATCTCTGGTATTCTTTGTCAGTTGGCTAGTCAAAATTAATCACCTCTTTTACCTTTGTACTATAAGGAAAATACTTTACCGCTACTTGATTAGCATCTCTTTCAAAAGATTCCAAAAATGAGCCGGTACCAATAATCTTATCCATACAATTTACCAACAAATCATAATCTGAGTCATCAAAAATCATTTTAGGATCATGTTGTCACCTTGGACCAAATCTCAAATGGTAATCAACAAAGAATTTGTCAAAATGTGTCCAGCCTCCCTTTGAAAATGTAAAGTCAGACACTACTGTATAATCAGGGAATAATGTTCCCTTCCCCTTTCCAATTAGGTTATCTTCATGAATACACCCCATCTGCCACATAACTTCTGCAAACCCTAGTCTTGGTGGCACATTGTATGGCAGTATGTAAGGGGTTCCTTGAAATCCATATATTCTCAGGATAGTGCTGACTGGATATGAGATAATGTCACCTTAGTTATGTAAAACCCTCAATTCTAGTTTCCTCAACTTCGGCTTAAGGAAATCATGCACTTCCTCAGGGATCCTAGGTACATTTACCATCAATCTAGCCCTCAATCTTGCAGCAAAACAATTATCAAATTGCACATAACTGGTGCTTTCCTTATTATAGGACAAATCTATAGCCCATATCTGTACTGGCAATCTTTCTCCATTAACTGATTGTATTAAGTTCATCTTCTCAGCAAAGAAATCAACATTCCTAAACAAGAACATATGTATCAACATAAAATACCAAAAGAATTGAGTACCAGTATCACCATTCTGCAGCTTCAACAATCCTTCATCTATCCTCTCCACCAAAAAAGAAGAAAAGTCATATGTTACAGAGAAGTTAGGGTGTTGTATTTGCACCCCCATGAACATGTATGCAATTGGCATTACTGCACTAGGACTGAAACTCAAAATCTGCCATAGTGAATAGAAAGTAGCCAAGAAAGGCTTTGCAAAAAAATTCAATCTAAAGGGTTCTTGGTCACTAGGGCTAATGTGAAATTGTGAACCCCTGCCTTAACCAGATGAGGTGGAAGCAGCTTAACCCTAAAAAGAGATTTCAATTTTGTATACTCCTGCTTCATTTCTTCAAGATTAATAGGAACCAAGTCATCACTTGGCTCACTCAAATCAAAAGTCTGTTGAATAACATCTTTGTTAATTTCTAATAGAACCCCTCCATCATTATCTTTGATTACCCATGTGATAGGGTCATATCTTTGGGCCACTACTCTAAGTAAGTCCACTTCAAAGAACACATTTGGAACAACCAACTTTCCCATGTCATACATCCATCTATTTGAAAAAAGATGAGAAAAATTCCTTTGTCCATACCATAATCTGAACATTTCTAAGCCTGAGTGGAACCCTAGCATCAACAATGTTGAAATTATTACACACCAACCCCTCCCCTAGGATTTTCCCTCGCATCAACACCAAACCTTTCTTTCTATCATTTGTTGATAATGAAAATTGATCTAGGAAATCATCGTACAAGTTTTTTTTCAAATACTCAATGTGGCTAGAGTGCTGCTTGGTTGGCGCCATTTTAGACAAACTAGGGCCTCACTACAATGTTACACTTCAAGTGACTATGACTAAGCAGAGATAGGAAATTACAGAGTAAAAATACCACAATTCCTCACAATTTATGATTAAAAAATAGCTTTAACAAAAGATTTTAATGAACTCAGTGACAAGCATAGCAGATCCCCCCCTCCCAAATTTAGGTGCAAAATGACTGAAAAATAGAGAAAATTGACTCACAGATTTTTTTGCACAAACTCTAATTTCTGGCTGCAGCTGCTCACAATTTCACCTTTGGCTCTGAAACAATTTTCATGAAATACTTGGATGCTTTGTAATACAAATGAGACGAGTAAATTGATTTTATGTCGATCAAATTTCACTAGCAGATGTCTCATCCGCCATTAAAGCTCACTCGTAGGGTGCATGAATGACTCCAAACATAATTTGATACATATTTAAATTTGAGCTTTTGATCCTTCAGTTTGATCAAATCATCGACGACCATCTTTGAAACAGGCTGACATAATCGCCAACATGGCAATAAAGGGGCCCACTATGTCATACGTCGCGAAGGAATGCCACGTGGTGGTTGCCTGCGATATCACAATCCTTTGATTTACCATCGTGGGATGGTGGCACCATCGATCTTTTTACCATAAATCTTGCTCTTTCAAAAATGGTCGTTGTCCTTTCCTTTAACTGTCAAGCAACTTTTCCCTTAAAATAATAACATCTGCGTTGAAATAAAACACGTGCATCTTACAAGCGCATTAGTAATCCGCCCCATAATACATGTAAAACTGGCGAACGCTTTCTTCACTCCTTAGGCTTCATTGGATGAGACACGTGGCAGGCACCTGCGACATCGCGATCCCAAAATTCATAATCACGGGATGGCGGGCACCATCAATCTTGAAGAGACAACTCATCAATGGTCATGCAGATTTCATCCTTTAGGAAGGGCACGTGGCACCTGCTCGTGATATCGCGATCCCTGTAATCCCTAATCGTGGGATAGTAGGCGACGTTGATCTCGTTCCTTTAACACAGTCGCCAGCCATGTCGTTAACCTTCAAGAAGCTTTTCCAATGAGATTATAACAAATCCGTCGATTTAGAACATGTGCATCTCAAGAACACTTTAGTAATCCGCCCCTTAATAGATTTAAAGCCGGCTAGTGTTTCCTTTACTCTTTAGGCTTCATCGGATGAGACACGTGGCGCCCGCCTATGATTTGGCAATCAACCCAAGCACCATTACGAGATGGCGGGGAACGGCTTAGACAATATGGTAGTTGGTCAGTGATAGCTCAAATTTGATCCCCTGGATAGGACACGTGGCACCCTCCCGTGATTTCGCGATCCTTTAATTCCTGATCACGGGATGATAAACATCGTTGATATCTACAGGAAATAGATCAACGACAGCACTAAATCAACCCTTGCAAAATAAAACATTCATTAAAAGGAGAAGTGGGCATTACTAGGCAGACGACAAATAAAAAAATTATATTTATAGAAGAAAAATAAAATAAATTTACAATTTGTTTTATAATTTCACTTTTAACTTTAAATGTATGTTCACTCATTAAGTTGTATTTTTTTTACAATCACATTTTTATTTTAGATGTTTGTTTATAATTTAATATAAAGATACATTAAAAATATATTAGAAATATTTTTCTTTATATTATATAGCATTCATAACATTTAATTAACATAGAATAATTTCACAATATCACTTAACCAATCAAGAAAAATTTAATCATTACTATGCAACATTATTCTCACATCAAACTAACAAATAAACATTGAAAACAAATTTATCTTTTATATTATAACATTCATAACTTAAACCTTTTATACACAATATCAAGTTAATTATAAAACACACATAAAATTATTTATAAGCAACTTAAATTTCTTAACAATTTAATAAAATATAATTGAATATAATTAAGAAAAATTTAATAAGAATTATAGATAAATTTATGAAATATTGATTTACTTATCAAGAAAAAATCAATGATGAATTTACTTATTCTAGATAAATTTACTTACCAATCTATTTTAACCATCAAGAAAAAATTAATCATTAGTGATTGCAACATTATTGGAACATATTTTAAACTGACAAATAAACATTGAAGACACATTTATTTTTAATATTATAACATTCATAACTTAAACCTTTTTATACACTAACCCTAATTGAACCAGAACCCTAACCCTAGTACTAACCCTTGCCCCAATTGAACCCTAACACTAACCCCAAGCTCTATCATAGAACCTTAATCTTTACCCCCAACCCCAACCCTAATCCTAATTGAATTCTATACCTAATTTTAATTAAAGTCTAACCCTATTTGAACCTTAAACTTAATTGAACTCATGTTTAGGGTTAGGGTTCAATTAAGGTTATGATTAGGGTCACAATTCAAATAGGATTATGGTTGGAGTTAAATTAAGGTTGCTATTCACTTAGGGTTAAGGTTCAATTAGTATTCAATTTGGGTTAGGGATCAATTAGGGTTATAATTCAATAAGGGTTTAATTAAGGTTAGGGTTAAGGTTAGTCTTAAATTAGGGCTAGGATTGGAGTTAGGGTTCAATTAAGGTAAGGGTTATTGTCTATTTTAGGGTTAGGGTTCAATTACAGTTCTCTAGGGTTTTGATACAATTAGGGTTAGGTTTCAACAATACCTATGGTTAAGATTACAATTCAATTAGTGTTAGAGTTAGGGTTATAATACGAGTTCAATCAGGTTAGGGTCAAGGTTTAATTAGTTTTAGAGTTAGGGTTGCAATAATAAAAATTTCCATAATGATATGGAAAGGCATTCAATTGGATTCATATACAAATGCACAAATAAGAATTGGTAATTAAGAATTCTCTAGAACTAAAGTTATAACAACAAATACAATCCTTAGCTTAATCATTTGTTCTTGTTAGGGTTGGGATAAGAATTTAATGGGTCCAACTGAGACTTAGGAAATAAAACCCTACGGAGGAAATAAAGCATTAAAATCAAAGTTGGGTTTTAATTTTAATCTGGCGACGTAAGCCTAAGCCATTAACTCCAGTGGTCATGTCACCGATGGCTTAGCCAAAGACTTTCATTAAATACTAACCATGCAATGTGTAGGTTTTCTAGATTCGAGGATATGGGAGAAGATCTCGATCGTACCCCGTCAAATCACAGACCTAAGGTGTCACCCTGTTATTTGGCGTGAGGTTAGCGAAAGGGAAATGTATGTCCTGTATGGAATGTGGGGCCCAATCTCCACTATTGAGCTCATAACCCGTGGTTTTAGATCGACAACCAAGATCAAAAGCTAATGTAAATCTCTATTGTTCCTTGCTAGCTCGCAGGAGGAAGATGAAGGTTGGTGAAGCATTAATGAATTATTCCTTGCTTGTGTAGTCACATCGATCTCAATCTGTGTGATGATGTTGTTGTTGGCAATCATGAAGGGTGATCTTTGGATTCTCATCCAGCTCTAGTTAAACGGTGACAGTACATACGCCACCAAATTTCCATGTTTGCACATGCATATTTACTAAGCATTGATGAAGGTTACCATTACCTCGCACAATAAATACAAGAGGAATTAACTACTAATAGTGTCATTCTTGTAGCAGTTAGAGCGCTTTATGGGCTGAGTCTAATCAAGTTTGAGTGCTTGTCTGAGAAGAGAAAATGAGTAAGTCAGTAAGGAGGTCTATTCATTTGAGCTCACAAAAGCTTGGTCTTGCTATTCAGGAAGGTGCTTTGGTTGAGCAGCAACGTCCTGGAATTGCAACCTTCTACTGCTTTGGTTGCAGTAGAAGGTTGCAATTCCAGGACATTACTGCTCAACTGGTAGATGACAAAGGCAAGCATTTGGTGTGCTCTATTACTAGTGTCGGTAGGAAAATAAGGTATGGGCATGGCTCCTCTGGATGCCAACACTCGCCCATTGGCCTTATGAGCAACACTTCTGATGATGTAACCAAGACTGACTCGGATTACTGTCCGTATTTAAGTCACTTCAATCACGGTCTACCCTCTGATGAGGAAATGATATTTGTGGGCACATCAACTTTTAAAACCCCAAGTGGACGGACTAGAACCGTATTGGGCAAGGACAAGAAAGAAGAGGAGGCTGAGGGTCTACCGTATTGGGAAACAACTAGAAGTGGGCATGTATAAGAAATTGTTGTGGTGTGCCTTCGTGGCAATTTGGTTGCCTAGTTTTTTTGTGTGGCCTAGTGACGAGGGGATTTTGATGACAATTTGTGTTCCCTATTCTTTTAGCATTCCCTAGTTCGTGCACCACTATGTTTTGTAGATTCAACATGTGGGAAGTTTTGAAATGAAAGTCAAATGCAATGGAGATTTTGTTCAAATAAAAATTTGTGGTGAAATTACATTTGAGGCCGAAGCTTGTTGCTCCCTTGTCATATAAAAGGCAATTCAAGGCTCATTTGTAGGGAGAGAACTGATGAAAACTCTAGCTAGGTTTTGAGTTGAATATATGGGTAGAAAGATATCTGTCCTTTGATGAGGAAGTGATATCTATGGTGCCATTTGCTGTTAAAACCCCAAGCGGATGGAATAGAATAGATAACTTGTTTTGAGTTTTGGATGAATATATGCAAATTATCTTAAATTGTATGCAAATATGACTTATAAGCATGAATAAACATATAATTCTAATATATTTTCTCTCCTTATGTGGATTTGAGTGAATTTTGAATGAAATGTTAATGAAGTTGTCATTCTTCTTTTGAGAATTTGTTCAATTGTGTGTCTATGTTTTTGCTTTGATTCAAGAAAATCAATTAAATGCTTAAATAGAGTCATAAGTTTACAATTATTTACAAAGTATTTGATAAGTATTAATATATCAGAGAATTGAGCTCCATAATGCAAGGTATTATATGAGTACTCCATTCTATTAAATTCTTGGGTCATTTCTGCTAACGGTAAATGGGTATGAAAATTTGACAACATGAAAACCATGAAAATAAAAGTGAAAATAAAAATTTAACATAGTAAAAATGGCCAATCATGTGTCAAAAATGAAAATAACCATTTGTTGTTACTCTAATATTTCAACCACATACTAAATTACCAAGTGCATTTTATAAATGTATCATGCAAGGAGCACAATATTAGGAATCAATGTGAATGATTCTCATCAAGAAATTAGACAAGATTTGAGATTGAAGGACCCAAGCTCGTTGTAGGTTTTCAATGAAGATTTAATTAGCCACTAATAGGAACAATAAGAAAATAGATAAATGTGAAAATAAATCCTAATATCTAAGAGTGTTGTGCTAAGAATTACATACACATCTCATAAATTTCAATAGAGACATGAGACACATTTATAGAAATAAAGTAAAGAAATAGCTATTTAGATAGTTATTAATCTACAAAAGATTAGGACCTACGTACTTTTTTTTTTTTTTTTTTTAGACTGCGTGAACGGTAGCACCCACTTCATATAAACTGCAAGCGAAGCCCGTAAACTTTTTAACGGACCGGTGGTGTTAATGGCGGATTGACACCTCCGGCATCACGGGTGGGAGACTAGACTCATGACCAACCCTGAACAGAAAGATTTAGCCAACCGAAGAAGCCCCAACCTTAGGACCCACGTGATTTCAAGAGATTAATAAAATAAGTTTTTATTTATAATTTTTAAATTTGATAATTTTGAAATTATCATAGATGTAAAGTAAAGATAAAATATTTTTCAACAAAACAAATAAAAATGACAAACAAATAATGTGATTAATCAAGAATAACATGATATTGCAAAAAATATAATAAATTTAAAAGAATGTGCATAATTGTACATAAGCCATCAAAAGTCTAAATATACCTACTTTATAAAAAAATAAAAATCTTTAAAATGACTAAAAATTATTAAAACTTATTAAGCTCCATGAAAAAACACCACCTTCCATATAAAGAGTATACAACATGATACTTACAGAAAATAAATTATGTAGGATACCAAAAAATTGTTAAAAAAGATAAGATAAAATTATAAATGAAATTAATCATATTAATTTCATAGTTAAAAAGATAATTCTATGGATCTTGGGGAATTTTATTTAAAATATATATTATATTTTATAAACTTATACATTAATTTTTTTAATATTTAAGTTATACTAAAATCTAAGATGTTCAATATTCATTATTATTTTTAAATTATAATATTGATTAAAGATATATAATTATATTTATAAGATTTAAATTCAATAATGAACTTAGAAAATATGAAATTAATCAAAATTGTTTCTATTATCAAAAATACTATATAAGTACATTATAAACTATTATAATATAATATTTAAATTTTATATTTTAAATGTTAAATAATTCTAATGTTAAATTTTTATAATTATAAACTTACCTTTTAATGATGTTAGTAATTTTTTTAATTAAAATTAGTTTTTCTAGCATATATTAACATACCTAGATATATTCACCAAAATCTATTATCTATTATTGATTATGTAATGTTGTATGTATAATATATTTTTTAAAAAATAAAAAATATATATTTAAAAAATTAAACAATATATTTTTTAATTTAGAAATATATTAGAAATATTTTGAATGTATTCAACTATCAAAATATGATTTTTTTTTAATATACCATTAAAATCACTAGTTGCCCTAATTTCTCCGCTTTTGCTCATTTTTAATGAATTTCCCCCCGGCCTTGTCAAATATTTGATTTTAAATGTTTTTCTTTGGAAGCAATGAAACATTTAAAATATATCGCACATAAATTTCTTCAGGCCCCACCTTGTACAGTCCACGTGGCACCCGCCTGTGATTTCGCAATCAACCAAAGCACCATCGCGGGATGGCGAGGAACAACTCAGATCAAAGGATAGCTGATGAACAGTCGCACAAATTTGATCCCCAGATGGGACACATGTCGCCCACTCGTGATATCGCCATCCTACAATTCCCGATCATGGGATGGCGGGAAACTGTTGATCTTGAAGGCTTTTGATTGACGGCGACACAAATTTCCTCCTAAAAAATAAAAAATTCATTAAAGGGCAAGGGGACATTACTAGGTGGATGGAAAAAAATGACATAAGTTTTTTTAAAACCATTCAGCACAGGGCCAACCAGGACTTAGGAAAATAAAACTTGCGGAGGAAATAAAATATTAAGACCAAAGGGACCAGGCCTAGACGAAACAATGGGGCATAAGATGTTTTTAAAACCCTTCAAAAAAGGTAACAACGAAATAGATCCCGACCAAGGCTTTAGGTAAACACAAGGGTTTAAGATGAAGACAAAGCTAAAACCCTAGCCCTGAGAAATTTTCCAACACCATGAAAGACCAGTGACATAAGGTAGGGCATGAGTGAAAACATTAGGAACAAAATTTGAAGTTCCATCAGTACAAGCATTGGATAATTTTATATTAATAGTTTGTCCTATTAAAAATATAAAAGGTGAGCACAATAAAAAACATGTATTTTCCCATTAAATGTGAAGGATTTTCAAAAAGTTTTAGTGCTCAACTATTAGTCCATTTTTGTTCAATATAAGTTGTATTTTAAATCATTATGTGTTGTTTTTATAACAACAAATAGATTTTTTGTGTTCAACTATTAGTCCATATGTGTTCAATATAAGTTTTATTTTAAATCATTATGTGTTGTTTTTATAACAACAAATAGATTTTTTGTGTTCAACTATTAGTCCATATGTGTTGTTTTTATAAAATAGAACACAAA